>JAIPRM010004054.1:0-24080 GCA_025469315.1 Stegophylla sp. TES_Ste_2020 | reverse complement strand
AATCTAGAGGCGAATCCGGTTTCAAAAAGTTATTGATCGAAATTTTTGGACAAGTATTTCTATACGAAAAAGTGTTAACAGAAAAAAAAATAAATAAAAAAAAATAAACATCATTGTAAAAACACTAGCTTCTTCACTTTGTTCAGAATCTAAAAATAACTTAACTGATTCAAAAAAAAAATAAGTTACTTGCTTTTTAATACTTCTTGATAACTCAATACAAATTATTAAAAAAAGTGTAGTATATATATATATATATTATATATATATATATATATGTATGTATGTATTAACGGCAGTGTTGAATATGATATGATATTTTGATGATTACTTTTTTTCCAGGAATAGTATTCAACAATTCGAAACTTAACACTTTTTTTTTTTATTATTGTAAAGTACCTAATATTTCTGACATTTTGATTTTCTCGAGGAAAACAATTTTATATGAGATGAAAAAAAACTCAACGTGACTATAGAATGAAAAAAAAAAAACTAATAAGTTACTACATATTTTCGAAACAAATGTAGCTTATTAAGCGTTAGAAGTCACTTAAAAAAAAAAAAAAAAACTTAACTCGTTCAGTAACTCAGTTAAAAGTAACTAAACTTAACTACTTTCAACTCGACCGTTTAACTGCTCGTTTTGCCCCGCCTTGCGAATTCAATCAATATACGAGCAACATAGCAACGTGTTTTTTTATGTTTTTCTGCTTTAGCACAAAACGGGCGTGAATTTCGTCCCTTCTCTTCTTTGCCCATCGTAATTATTATTTACAAAACGAAATCGTTTAACTCCGTACGTTATATTATTACGTATACAATACTCGCATATTGTATTCGAATTCTTATTATATAATACATATTATACAGTTTCCTGCTCCGCCGCAGTCATTAAAATAAAATATTATAATAATAATAATATGTCGTGTGTGTGTATTATTTTCATATTTATTCATTATATGTTCAGTTGTACCCATTGTGCGTATATTATTTTACGTATTTCATTATACAAAGTCGCGTTAAATTATTAAACCTTTTCAGCTCTGTTATATTTTGTAATAATATTACAATGATATTCTTTGTTTTGCAATGTGTAATTAATAAGGTACGAACGAGCGGCGGAAAATTGCGCGCAATCAAAAAATATTATGTAAAACGGCGGCGGAGTGAGAGGACGGTTAAGGGAAAAAGTTTTTATCACATATAAAACGCTTAGGTCTATACGACGGTTTTCGAGTTTCCAAAGAGGATAAATAAATATACATACAATGACGCGTAAACGGTAGTAGTAGGTAGTATAAAAAGCAATAATATTTTAAATTTTCTCCGGGGAAAAAAAAAAAAAAAAAAAAGCGCGCGCTCTTTCGAGTCGACCGTGATATTTTCAACGAACTATATAAATATATATGTATATACATATATTACATGATACTGTTGTATGTATATGAATGCGGTGTACCGGTGTATAGGTATAGTGTATTATAATGGATGTAAAGAAAGAAAAAGAAAGACGGGACGTGGGGACCTGCAAAGAAACAAAAAGAGGATATTCACATTGTACCTACACATGCAGCAGTTTCCAGTCAATGGAAAAACGAGAACGGTGTGTATCTGGTTCGCGCGAGAAGAGTACGTATATCTGTTTTGTGTATGTTTCTCACGAAAGGTTTTCCTCTTCCCCCCACTCCTACGCTACGCGCGCAATGGTAAATGATCTCCCGGGTTTTTTTTCACCCCTCTTTCTTTCCTTTTTTTTCTCCTCCCGTACATACCACCGCCCCCCCCCCACACGCTCCAGCTTTCTTTCTCCGTTTTTCTCTTATTTTCCCCGTTTTTTTTTGGTTTTTAGTTTTTTCTTTTTTTTGTACACGCGTCAACATCAACCGACGACACGAGTTTGGTCCTCGTATCCGGTATGTACATGGTATATATAAATATATATATACATAAGTATATGCTCTCTTGTTCCGCCGGCGACTAAGAAGCGGCGCTGCACGAAACGACACCCGGGGGACCGTTCGAATGGCCTATACGTGATGGACTTTTGGAGCCGGGCGCGATCAATCATTTCTCTCTTACTTACTCACTCTCCGAGAGACGCGCGACGGACGGTCTTTATAATAATATTATAATGTATACGTCTCGCTTTGTATAATAATAATAATAATATTTTCCCCAGACCGTCAATTCGTCGCCGCTACAACAGAGCTGCTGTAGTGTCCTCGTTATCCGGTTTTAACAATCCTCCTCCCCTCACATGTATAATAAAAATTCGAAACATTACTACCCCCATTTTGGGCATTCGTTTGCCCGGTCTTAGAGATGTTAAATTTCAGAAATTTAATTTTTGAGAAATTTCTTAGAGGAAATTTCATGAAATTTCTGAAATATGTATAAAATAATACTCAATATAACATAGTTATTCTTGTAAATATCATTTATATATATATTTTTTTTTACAAATCATACGATTCATAAAAAAGCTTATTACTTTACAATTCACATATTATATTTATTCAAAATAACTATAATATACATTATACTTATATACTCTTATTCTCATGTCTTATCAAAACAACATTTACGTAAACAAAAACTATGATTCAAATGGTTTTACTAAGATATTTCACTGGGAAATTTCCCACTTACATCACTACCCGGTTTACAATGTGTTACAATATTATTATATTTAATGTCTAAAGCTCTCTCTTTGTATACGCGGCGATTCGTGTTTTGTCACAAATTCGTTCAATGATTATTCAATTATTAACGCATATTCTCTTATTTTGAAATTTTATGTTAATTTTTACATCATTCGTTTATTTATTTATTTTTTTTGATCCGAATTCGAAAATATGTTATTTTTTAAAAATTTCATATAAATATAACATAACAAAATTTAAAAACCTATGTGAAAACATAAAAAATATGCGTAACATTTTTTTTTCATTTTTTTGAAAGAAGTCGTTACACGATTATAGTTTCGTCGGTTTTAATTGTTTTATTCAAAGTTATATTTTTCATATAATAATCATTCGAATTATCTAATATGATTTACTCGTATATCGAAATGATTAAAAATTAAATACATTTAATATCATTATTCACAGTTTTTAATTCAATAAAGCATTTTTTTCAAAATTCAATGTACACTTGTAAATGATAATTGTGGTATCATTTTTCCATTTTTAAAGTATTACAATTAAACACATTTAAAATGCATTTATTTATTTAAGTTCATTTTTTGAGTTTGTTAATGTCATTTTTTAAATACCGAAATGGTTTAAGATCACATAAATTTAAGTGCATTATTTATCTTTTTTTTTTTTTCAATTTACACGTGTAATACTATTTTTCTTTTCAATTTTGAAATTTATTTAAAGTAAAGTTAAATTGAATATTATTAGTATATTTTTTGATAGTTTTAAGTACCTATTTTTTTTTGTTTTGTTTTGTTTTTGCTAGGGCATTTTTAGGTCATCGAAACAATCCCACCCCCGATTGTCATTAATTTATAACACGTGAATAACAACCCCAAACCGTACGACGGAGACAATACGCGCGGCGCCCCTCGAGAAATCGATACGTTTTGGGCGAAATAATATTCGTGGCGACGGCGTGGCTGTACCACGCGCGTGTAACGTTTTACATTCATTTTTAATTAGTATACCGCGAACACGGTTACACACGGTATACACATAACGCGCATTATATAATAATATATATATTTATTAAATTTAATATGTATAGTACGCGCGCTCCGGCGGCGGCGGCGGCATATATTAATGTTTTGTTTATGTTAAACGAATTGTTCAATGAATAAATTTAACGAGAAAGAGACAAAGAGAGAGAGAGAGAGAGAGAGAGAGAGAGATAATAGTGTCGGGGTGTGAGAGTTGGGCCCGGGGAGGTATTGAATTATTTAAATTGGAAATACATTTTACCTGGTGCGCGCGTGCGCGGAAATGACGTTAATTTCTCATCGGACTCCGCGGCGGCGGGGCAAAAATAATAGAATAATAAAATATTGAAACCCAACAGCACTATATTTATACGTATAATATGCACATCGTATACCCCGTGCTCATTATATAATAATACATATCATAATAATATCTCGTTCCATATCGCTCGGGGAACGTGTTTGTGAACCGTGAAAGACAAAACTAATTACTAACGACGACGTAGCGTTATAATAAATGTATATTATATTATGTGCGCACGTGTGTGTGCGGTGGAAACTCTACAACGAGTGGAAATTCGAAATTTTGTCGACCTAACCTAACGCCGCGCCGCCGTGACGTTCGCCACAGTGTCTGTGGGCCACTAACCAGGTGCGGGTTTACATGTTCAATTTTACTTGCGCAAACTGACTTGTACAAATCTGATTTGCGCAGATATTTAATCGTGTAAACGGATATTCGAATAAAAATTTGGTTGGCACAAGTGGCTTGAATAAATTCCGGCACTAACTGAAATAAAAAAAAAAACCTGGTTAAAACGACATTTGAATGCGTAAACGATTATTATTCGAGATTTGTGCAAGTATTTTGGTCATAATAAATAGCACAGCTGTTTTCTTTCATCACTTTATCTTTATAAATATTATAGCATATCATTTTAATAATAATTAAATTATAATTTGCGTAAGTTTACAAAACTTAAAATTTAACGTTTTTTATTAGATATTGTGTATAATTTTATTATACATTGTGTATAATGCCTTTTAATAAAGAATTCATCACGGATTTTATTGAATTGTACAAATCGTTTCTATGCCTGTAGAAAGTAAAAAGTAAAGAGTATAGTAATATTTTATTTTTTTCTCTTTTTTATTTTTGATAAAACCTAATGCAATAACTGAAAGCAACTTTAACTCTTCTTCATACTTAGACATTTTATAAAACACGATTCAATTTAAATTAGAAACACAATATGAATAATTATTTTTGATAGATTAATATATACATTTGACAAGATCAATTAATAGCTGATATCACTAAATAACTAATCTGTGATGAAACCAAATGATTGTGTAAAAATTTGAACGTATGGAACCATACTTGAGTGATTCTTAATTTGCACAAGTAAATTTGTGCAAGTCAGTTTGCATAAGTAAAATTGAACGTGTAAACCCACCATAACGTTATGAATTTTGTACACAGCGTGTGCCTTTATAAATTATAATTATTATATACTACTCGTGCGACGCTGGAGTGTTCATATTGGGAGAGGGGGAGTCTGTTCGATTGTCTTAACTCGCAAAATATCAAATAATATTCAATCTCTTTTGGTATTCAGTAAAAAATTTTCCAATATCAAGAAAACTCAAATTAAATATTGAAAAATATTTTAAATATGCACTTAAAATTCAAATATAACCGAAATATGCTCTTATATTGGAAAAATGGCTAGATATGCAAAATATGCAAATCAAAGAGAACTGCATACAACTCCTGGTGTTATTATGAAACGCATTTCTACATTGCTTAGCTATGTTTTGAATGATTTATGAAAAACATGCTAACTCCCTAGCCCTTGTGATTACAGTTTGAATTTTGACAAAACTCAAACCAGTCAAATCCTTATTAAATTTTAAATCATCAATCAATCCAGTCAAATGACTTTTCGAAGGATTAAAGTATACATTTCAGTTGAAAAATAACAAATGAAGTGGGGTTAGTTAGTACGGTTCCCCTGCTATATCGATTTTTTTGTGTTTATCACTACCTCAAAGGATATCCTAAAGACTTATCGTCTATTGTTAGTCTAGATTTTCTCATCCGATGGCTTTCAACGTTATTTCCGCTTATTATAATTTTGTATATACGTGTTCGTTGAGCTGCAGTTAGGTTAGGTTATTGTCAATACGATGACAGACGTTTATAGCTGGGGGTGGGGGGTGCAAGTACATCCAACCCTTAAATCGATTTTCCAAAATAATATTTTAACCGCCTATATAAAATAAAAAGCGATTAATGCGAAAAAAAAAAGACATTTTTGATTCTCAGCGGATCGAGAAAACTAGTGATTTTACTTACAATGATGTCTTTTTCTTTTTTTTTTTACTTGTAATTCAGTAGTAGTAAAACAAATCGAATACGTTACGTCCGAGACAACTTTATAGATCAGAAATCGGCTTTAAATCGGACGTTCCCAAAAAATTAATCTATATATCAACCTCCCAGGGGTTGAATTTGACCTACAAGGGGTTCACCAGAATATCGCCACGATTCAAACAAATAAACGTTTGTTTTCGGTGACGACTAAAGAGTTGATGATGACTACTTATCTCGTGGAAAAAAGTTTAAGCACAATCTTATTGGAAAAAGACAGATTGGAAATCATTGGTAGAAGAGATTAAAGACGAAACTTTACTACTATGAATGTAATCAAAGATTTGGTTTTATATAATATTATTTCACGTGAGAATGCTATTAGATTTCATTTGAATATTCTGTTGTTTTGATAATATTACTCGTATAAAAACGGTTAAAATTTAATTTAATTTCTACATTTCAAAAAACAAATTTTACACGTGATCAACGAGGCGAATATATATTTATGAACGTCTGTTCTAATAAGTACTTTAACAATGTATTTTTTCGAAATGCTGAGTAGTTCTTCGGAAAACAAGGAAAAACTATTTCGAATTTGAGTGAAAAGTGATAAAAAATTTGCATGAAATCGGTTTCAACAATTTCGGTCGTTATTTCCCACTATAATAATACTAGAAATATGAAGTTTAAAAAAACAAATATTTTACAAATTTTCATTACTTTGGGGATGAATATAGAATTTTGGAATTATTTTCGTATCGTATTCTTATAAAATGTTATGTTTTTCGTAAAATAAGGATATTATTAAACATTATTATTGATTTTTTCTTGATCCGGTTAAAGTATTGTTTTATCAAAAGATATTTCTCTCGTATGTGCCTCCAGTCTGTGTAAATAATCCATTTTACTAGTGTACAAACGTATACCAAATTTGAATATCGTTTAAACCAAAATCGATTCATAAAATAGTAATAAAATACAGATTACACTCGCAGGGCGTACAAACTAACCGTGGCCACACTTATATGCATATTTTATAATGTATAAATAAATATAAGTATAAATAGTTTTTACGAAAATCGTGCGTTTCAGTGGCGAGGAAAACCAATAATATAATCGTTGTTGTTACGCTTTCGATAAAAGTTTGCCGACAGTCAAAGGGAAATAATAATAGTAATAACAATAATAAGCCACTCACGCACGCATCATCGTCCCCGTAGTAATAACAAACGTTGTGCGCGCGAGGGTTGCTGCAGGAGAATGGGGGGGGGGTGACATTAGTTGTAGTCGAGAAATCGGTTATCGTGTAAAAGTTTCACGGGGAGGAGGGGAAGTTGGATGTTTTATAGGTGTTAAAAATGCTCACACACACGCACAATGTTCTGGAGAGAAACTTTTTTTTTATTGCTTTGTTATTTATTTTCCTAGGCACGACGTTATTTCATTTCGAAATATTGAGACGTGAGACATAATTTTTTTTTCCTTTTTTTCGTACAATGAATTCGAGATTCACTGCTATTCGAATTACGTACCCAAACGAATACAATCCGCAAGGGCGGGAACATTTTCCTCCAAAAATCAGATTTGTTTTCTTCAACTGTCCATTCTCCACCAAAAAAAAAATAAATAAATAAAGTCCTTTTTCCTCCATAAATAAAGAACAATTTTCCTCCAGTTTCCATCATATTTTTCCAAATATTATTTTTCTACGAATATATTATGTAATTGGACAAACATTTCAAATAACTGTGTATGATTTCGTTTGAGATCTGAAACGCGACGACGACCGAGAAGTCACGATTTTTCAAAAAATCGAATAGTTGGCAACCCTGTCGTCGGTGGTGTGTGGATCTGCTGCTGTGTTTTTGTCGAAACGACTTTTATTCCGGAAACTTATATGATGCGTACACACGGTAGATTATTTCGATAGAACTATATCGAAAAACAACAATTGAAAAAAAAAAAAACATTTCAGGAAGTCGACGTGTCTACGCGTACGGAACGAGTATTATTTTTTGGTTATAAAACTCATTTCGGTCCGTCAGCACTCGAATCGTGTGTGTGTGTGTGTGTGTGTGTGTGTGTGTGTGTGTGTGTGTGTGTGTGTGTGTGTGTGTGTGTGTGTGTGTGTGTGTGTGTGTGTGTGTAAATATTATCGGTCACGCTGGCGTGACTTACGATGTACGACGTGGTATCGATGCAGATAGTGACCACGACAAGGAAGTTTTTCGACCGTGTAATGTTCTTATCAAAAATCTATTATCTCTAGCACTGTAGTTCAATCTAGTTGTGTGTTCTTTTCTTTGTGTATATATTTGAATTTTAAGTGTATATTTCTCATATTTTTCAATATTTAATTTGAGTTTTCTTGGTATTGGAAAAATGTTCTCTAAATAACTGAAAACATTGAATATTATTTGTTATTTTTATTTGTTTAAATGTAAGCTAAAAAAATAAAGATTAAAAAAAAAAAAGCCGGACATACTTCGCACGATGGGTGTACTTCGCACGACGGGTGGTGTTCTCTTGACGGGCGTATTAAATTTTAAAGAAACGATAAATCATTTCTTCAATTAAACGATTCTGAACGAGGGAAGCTAATAATATAGAAAAAAAAATGTTAGGAAAATGTCCAAAATTTTTTTTTCACATTTTCAAAATTTTCTTGCGCCAAAATCTTTTTTATAGGATTTTCTATCTATGTTTAAATTTTCATAAAATTCTGATCAAATAATGATGGTTTTTGAGTCGTTTTTGTCAAATTTTGGGTAGTTTTTTCCAAAAAAAAACATTGAAGAATTGAGAAATTCAAAAAATGACCTCTTTAAAGTACAATCTAGACGCAAATCCGGTTTCAAAAAGTTATTGATCGAAACTTTTAGACAAGTATTTCTATACGAAAAGTTGTACACAGAAAAAAAAATAAATAAAAAAAATAAAATAAACATCATTGTAAAAACACTAGTTTCTTCACTTCGTTCAGAATCTAAAAGAAATTTCATTAATAATAGAAGAAGAATAGAATAATACATATTAAAATATATTATACATTACAATTTTTAAATATTTTGAGTTATAAGAGATTATTTTAGCATTTTCGCATATTTTTAGAGCAAATCTCTTATATTTAGTACATTTTTAGAGCATAAATGCATGCATATTTTAAGCTTTTTTAGAGCTATAAGTCCCTATCCTGATTATAATATTGTGTATAACCGTGCAAGCACTATAAATAGTATACCGAAATCAATAATTTTACCATCTCGCCACCGTCTCGGTGGTCAAACTCTTGCCGGGGGAACAATACCGATGATGATGATGATAATAATAATAATAATACAACTGTTAGTAACAACAATAATAACGCGCCAGGATAGTCCTTCGCGTGTCCTCCGTTCTCCTCTGTATTATTCCGTATATTTTATAATATTATAACTATCTACACGACAAAGATCGTTCATAACTATCGTTTTATTGTTATTATTATTATTATTATATAACGTCTTTGATAAAATAAATAATATATTACACAAACACGCGTTCAATGTAAAGGTAATGTGATCTTGTGTGTGTGTGTGTGCTCGCACTCGAATATATATATATATATATGTATATAATCATACACGGTCTTCGTGTTTTCTTTCAACGAAAATCCGATACAAGTTTTCCAATTTTACACTAGAAAAACACATACACACGAGCGAATAAACGTGATTGACGCCCGTATAGTAGTAGTTGTATTTGTTTATCTACGCGTGTGTGTGTGTTGAGAAACGACTGTGACGAAGACAATTTCCGGTCGATGTTGTGGCGTCTTTTTAAACGTGAGAACTCACGAATGCTTGACCGCAATCACGCCGCCGCGGCGCAGCCATCGATCCTCCTTCGTCGTCGTCGTCGAACCATTATTGAACCGCTTCACATAAGGCCTATACTAATATGTTTATAATTATATGCATATATATATACGGGGTACAGCACTGTTCACACGACGCCGCGACGAGATAATCGGAGTATTATGATAATAATAACGTATCGAGTATGGATCCACCTCGGTTCCCCCACCCACCTGTCGGTTTTCTTCAAAATTTTTTAATGACTACGATATCGTGATGAGGGAAACCCACGCGGGTACGACACGACACGCGACCACCATCATCACTCTCTCTCCCTCTCCCTCTCCCTCTCCCCCCCTCTCTCTCTCTCTCTGTCTCTCTCGCAATATTTCCAATGAAATTCGCTATCTAGGTACCAAATTTCAAAACAATCGGTTGAGCCAATTTTCTTATATGTACGTTAAAATGCGTAATTTTAGGTAAAACTAACGAATTTCATCGAAATTCTAACTTTAACCGGGTATAAAAAAAGAGCTGACTAACGATTTATAAGATTTCTTTAAAATTCAATACATCCGTCAAGAGTACTCACTTGACGTGCGAAGAACACCCTGAGAGCGAAGTACACACTTTTTTTAAATTTTTACTATTATTAATTATGGTTTTGAAATACCTAATAATTTGTTAATTTCATAATGATTTGTTTACTATAATATAAAGACTTGAGAATTATAAAATTGTAGCTAAAGTATTATTTCTTGTTTTACTTGAAACCTAATTACAATTTTTTTGAGGTAATTTTTATGTGCTATATTTCAAATCGTGCCTTAGGCGCCAGAAAAGCTTGTTACGGCTCTGGTGTCCAGACACCCAAAACACCCCCCTTGGTTATGCCACTGGGTGAAAATATCCTTTAATGTTACAAATTGCTCGTAAAAAAATTAAATTTTTTAAATATTTTTTTTTTTATCCGATTGAAAAATATTAAGAACTAATTTTATTTCGGTAAATTTGTTTAATTCTCTCGTCTTTGTCTCGATAAAATCAAAAAACATTTCCATCTTTATCCGTTTAATCCTGTTTTTCCCAAACTTTTTTCACTCAACGCCCCATTTGGCGTTAGAAAATCTCCCACCGCCCCCCTCAGATTAATTATAGTATTTTCTTTATTTTTAATTACTTTTTTTGGTCTATATATTTTCGAGGCCAAACAAAGCTATCTGCATCGATACGATATAATGCCAGTCAGATAAAAAATAATAAATCATATAAAATGTTTATTTTATATACACACATATTTATTAGTTCGTACAACATTACGATGATGAGACTGGAGAACGAAAATTCACACATTGAAACAGTCACTGTTTATCTTTTTATGCCCCTCAATCGCCCCCCCCCTGGGTAGTTCTAGTGCCCCCGAGAGGGTGATATCGCCCACTTTGGAAAACACTGGTTTAATCTATACAACCTTTTACGAAATCTAAATAATCATTTCGTCTTTACTTTGCTCAAAAAAGAGTTTTTAATATTTTATTTAATTTATTCGTATCTAGATAACTTTTTTGGAAACTATTATTTTTATATAATTATTTAGATAATTACAATGTTACCTAACTTGTCGACACTGATTTTGATGAAAGTGTGTTTTAATTGACACAGAAATTATCGTCTGGGGGTAGATTTCATCCCTAAGTCGATGAGCTTTGAACGATTTTAAAACTCTTTGAAATTTAAATCAAATCCATGCTGCAGCAGGAGTTGGTTCGTCCTACGGACGATAAAAGTCTTGACTTTTTCCCTCCTATCTTATACTCGTGTTATTCTAAACACATTTTATAGTATAATAATTATTAGTTTACCTCACGGGCAACGATAGTTTACGTCATTATGTCGTTTTTCATTTTTATTGTTCTTTTTTACCCCGTTGGCATGACGCGCGCGTTATAACGTCCGTGTATAATAATAATAACGTCATAATATCCATGCCCCATAATGTCCATTTACCCCGAAAATCGTTATATTTTAATGGCCTTTTTTTTTTTTTATTCAAAAAGGTTACTCATCATCGTCGACTCCTCGAACCTCGCACAAAATTTCAAACGTTATCCGCGTCACGACGCGCCACTGCGTACACAACAATGTTATTAATATTATTATTTTTATTATTGTAACTTTAACCTCTCGTGAATATTTAAAATGAGATGTACTTTTAATAATTAAAATATTTTTATTTCTCGTCTAAAACGTTGTGAATGTCATTACGCGCGTATCTGAAAACAAATTTTATTTTGAGGGGGGGGTCCAAGAGAATAACCTTTTTTTTTTAGTTTATTAAATTATATATATATATTTTTTTTTTTTGGTTGTTGTAAATTTTTTCGAATTTCGGAGCGGAGGAGCGGTGTGTATGTGTGTACTAATAACAACTACTACTGATAAGAGTTCAGGACTTGTTACATTCGCATATTTTCTGATAACGGTTTTACAATCAGAGTAAGATACAAAATGTGTGTCTAATACTTTATGACATAAGACATAATGAACTTGAGAGGAAAAATTATTTCAACTGCATATTTTTGTACATTTTGGTGATTCGATTGCTGTGTTTAGCGTATTTACATGTTTTCGAGTTTTGTGTTAAATCAAATACATGTTAACGGTTCACATTGTTATTCTTTTTTTTCGTTTTAGAGATTTTATTTTAGATCCATCAAATTTTAAAACATTATCGAACAATAGTACCTAGGCAAAGAGAAATAAAATTATGTGTAACTGTCACATTACAGAAAAATTTAGTCAATTTTAATTTATTTTGTGTAATCAATCGATTTTATAAAATATTATTAAATCATACCAATATGATGAGAAAAAATAAATATGTGGATTATAATATATTATTATAATAATATAAGTCACTCGATATTTTGCTCGCGACCGTGTTTATTATGAACTCGTTTCTTCCCCCGACCACCGCGGGTCGGACGTCATTTATGTACACACGAAAACATAAATATTTATGTGCGCTTAATTTTCATTGGCGAGTGCGCGTGCGTCGCTCTGTGGTGTACAGTGTACACACAACGCGATAATTAAATAATTATATAACGTCGGCTTTGGAAACGGGCGTTTTAAACAGTGTATTATGTTTAATTACGATTCGTCGTCGTCGTTGTGCGGTCGTGGCCTAGTTTTTAATTACTTAATTGCTATCCGTCCCTCCCTTATAAATGTCGCCGGGAAATAAATATATATGTGTGTGTGTGTGTGTGTGTGTGTGTGTGTGTGTGTGTGTATAAACGACAAAATGACATTAATACAATAATTACCGTAGTATTACTCGGTAGGTAATAAGGGAGGGAAAAAAATGTAAAAAAAAAAATGAACATCAATGGAAAACGTAATATACAAATATTTGAAATTAGCCACGGTGGTGTGCCCGTCTTGAAGACACGCTCTCTCATCCTCGTCCAGACGTCAACGAGGCAATTATTACATATAACTTCTTCCGCGTAAATAAGTGTGGTATACACCGACTTCAAACGATTGAGAATACTCTCGGCACCATGGTGACAAGTTTATTATTATCATTATACACAGTACAGACGCCGCCGTTAAACGGGAGGGGGGACGTTTTTCAAACAAACACTGTGAAGCAGTCGCGTACGTTGAAGCGGCAATGATTCTCGTATATTTTACTCGCTCGTTAAACGCTATTTGGCTTATCCAAAACAATTATTACCGACGGAGGTCGAATAGTAGTAGTAGTGTAGTAGTAGTAGTGTTCGCGAGGTGACTACCAAAATACTATTTGGTACAACATTTGACATCATTTTCGTTTCGAAATTACAAAATGGGGGGCTAGCATTTCTCCAGCCTCCCCTAGAGTAAAATAGGGCTGGAGTGGGGAGCGTTGAGGTACAAACGAGGGGACTCGAGGTACTGCTGGGAAGCTCTCGTTCTGTATGAAGTCTTAACTTCACTCAAGGAGTATTGTATAAATTATTTGTGAATTCCCTGAAAACGTTATACTAGAGTCTGTCTCTGTCTCGCATACTTAAAGGACATCAAGAGATACGGTGTGCACAAAACGAGTGCGGTCGCTCTATATATATAATATTATATCAGTTCATCTGTTATGACTCAAAACGCAGCAATCAAGACTTTGTACCAGTAATCATTTTCCCGGGGGGTAGTTTTCGTGAGAAAAACCCAAATAAAACTGAAATTTTTGTTTTGTAAATTTCGGGCAGGTTTGAAACCAAAATTTTCTCTCGCCAGATCTCTCGAAATCCTTTCAGAAGCTCCCTTATTCTCGTTCCTTTGCGTGTAAGCCGCTCCTATGTTTATTTACTCTATTTATATTTGGTTCATTCGTTTTTTGAAATCGCAACGAGTTTTTTGCGAGTTTCAAGACTTTCACGTCTTTTTGTTTCGCCGCTGAAATAGTGTGTGTAGTTTTTTTTTTTTTTGGGGGGGGGGTGAAATACCCCAAAAATAGCTTTTGTGTTGTTCCATCGCGTTCGCAAGCGAAATTCGCCTTGCGCTAGAGAATTTTCCGCCCTTCTACGCAATATCAGCAGCACATTAAATTTCCCGACGAAATTCCTCGTATTTGCGGCTTTCATCATCATAGTTCAGTCGTTTTGATCGGATACATATCCTCAGGTGTTCGCTTTTGTGTGCGCCGCGCCGCGCCGCCGGTTGTTGCGCAAAGCATTATTGCAGAGAGAAACTTCAAAGGACTTATTTTCCTTTTTTTTTTTTTTCCATAAAATCCAATCTTAGAAATAAACGCGCGTATGCAGTTCACCTGCTCTCCGATCAACTTGATTTCCGCGCTATTGACTTGCCGTTACCGGATATCCCCTCTTCCACCCTCGGGCACAAAGCTCTTTTACACTCCTTCTCCTCCGCAACGTCTGCACCGCCGCTAATACTACCACCACGCCGCCGACATTATAACATTTTGTGTTGTTACACCGAAACGGTGTGAGACGACTACGCAGCTTCGAGGCGCGCACACTACTCGGCGTAACGACTCTGTATACTTCACAGGAATCGCTAATGCTCATTTCCCCCCCCCCCATCCGTCTGTGCCCGTGTCTGCACACACAAACGCGCCGTGCCCGCGCTACAAGAGGGAGGTTATTCGACGAACTGCTAGAATCACGTCTCTGATGTATTTTGTAATAATCGCGAAACGTGTACTTATACACTACATGGCAGACGGGAAACAGCGAATGTGTGTATACCAATCTCCGAACGCAAGAAACAATCCAATGGAGAAACAAAGCGAGATTTAATTACTCGGATTGAGAACAGACTGGAAACAGATGAGATAGAAAAGTAAATATACTATCAAGGTCATTTGCTAGCAATCGATCCTTGAAAAATTCCTAGGATCTGGGATCTTTAACAAAATAATTTGATGATACATAAATATATTATCACAGAATAGAAAAAATAAAATTATATAGATTCCTGTAAAAACTGTCCGAGACTAGTGAAACTTAACATAAGGCTGAAAAAAATTAACGTAAGTCTTATGGCCAAAATGGTGCTTGCATTCAAAATGGCGGACGGTTTATCATCGTGGCCCAGAGATTTCCATTTTCTGGTCAATTCTTAAGATTATCTACGGACCATTAAATGATAATATGCAGATAGCAGCAATGAGCGAATGATAATAAAAAATAACGAACTCGAATCAATAATTTTGCCAACAAGTCGTGAACGTTATAGAATGTTGAAGACTTTCTGTCGGCACGATTAAAATTATCGAGTGTAAATTTAATTCGCCAAAAAAATACAATTTTAAAAAGCTAGTGACAAGCCAAAATGTCGTCAATTGTGCAATGTCTTCAGAGTCACAACGAAAATTGAATGGAAAAAAAGAAGTTTGATACTCTGTATTAATACAAAAAAGTCTTAGTTTTATTAAAAAATGTAAAAAAAAAAAATTTTCAAAGAATTTCTGGAGGATATTTTTTAGAGTGCAGCGAAAATATTTTTGGGCCCTTTTACTATCCATTTTATAAATGCTGCCACCCAACTTGTATTTTAATCAAGATGACGTGCTTTCAGAGGTTTATTTGTACGTCTGAAGACTCGGACGTAATACCGTCGTCGTAGTCCGCGAAGAGTTCATTTATAATTAAGGTGCTGCGCATACACCGTGAAGTTTATGCACAGAGCTAGGTCGTTTACTCGTTAAAAAGTTTATAATAATATTATTATGTATGCATTTATGCGTTGAAAATATGTATAAAAAAGTTGGAAAATACACGTATAATTAAAAGAAAAAAGAAGGAAATGATCTACGGACGTGATGTGTTGAATAAATTTTATTTATTAAAAATTATATTATAATATTGTGTGCATGCGTGAAAATAATATGTAATAATTAAAACGCTCATTGTGTGATTAATAGCGTTTTAATGATGATATAAGTGTACAGTTGGAATATTAAGACCCGAAAAACCGTGTGAAATCATAATAATTATTATTGTCCTGACCTTAATCATATAACATATATGCACCGTGTGATGACAGCACGTTTGTACGTTTTAAAATGATTACCCACTTTTGTATTAATTAGTATTTATTATCGGATCGATTGGCTGGAGGTTTCGTCTCGGCGGTCGCGAGCGAAAGGTGTGAAAATTAATTAATAAAATACGTGTTCGCCGCCGCACATCACTCTCTCGCTCTGTATAGTCTTCTCTCGTACATACAACAGATATAAACATATTACATTATTAGTTCGGATTGGTTACGTCTTGGTAACTTTTTCTACTTAATTATCCTATTCTTATGTAAAAAAAAAAAATGCCATCATTATTCTTGGTTTTTCCAAGTCTAAATCACACTTTAATTTGAGCAAATATACAATAATATAACAATAAATGTACCATCAACTTAGAGCGTTTATTTTGAGTATCCCTTCTATCGTTTTCGCGAGTCAAGCGGTGATCAGTAGTGATAAAATGGACCTTCGTTAAAAATTATATAGAAAATTTGAAGAAAAAAAAAACAGTTCTATGTGCCTCGTTTTACTCCTACTACTCTGGTCACAGGTGAAAATTCATAAAATTCATTAATAGAAATGGAATTAATATAATATGACGTAAAACTGGTGGTAGTGACGAGGGTACGAATAAGGGTTGTGTGGACAGTAGGGGATGTATGCCTATATTCACATATATATATTTTGGGTCTTTAAAGGGGGGAAATACACCTGCAGGGCTAACAATTGACGCAAACACTTGGGTACAAAAAAATGATAGAATTTGAGCAAAATTGGCGGTCCGCCCGATAGAATAGTTATGTCGAGGCAAAAAAATATTATATATATACACAGGTCAAGTAGATTTCAGCGTAGAGTATTTTTTTTTTTTTTTTTTTTGTAGATGATGTGCGGATTTGTACGTCCTGTAAGAGGAATGACGTAAAGGTTACCTTTTTTTTTTTTTTACTGTGTCTTAATTGCAAGAAGTTTTTATGGATTTTTTCTAAATTATACGAATGTGTACCGGAGTCGGCAAAAAAAATGACGAATAAAAAAAGAATTAAAAACTTTCCGAAGAGCGTTCAAGAACTATATATATATATATATATATATATATATACAGTATATGCACATATAATCCACTAATGAGGAGAATATCGTCAGGTCCTTTTACCGATGCGCGCGCACCATTGGTATATAGGTACGTGCACGGCACGCGAAATAATAGTTCAGACCTACGAGACGCTCGATTTTTTTCTTTAAATATGAACTGTGCTTCATAAAAAAATACTTGTACCAATGATTCATATAGATACTAAAAATTTCGGATTAGAAATCAGATCCTTGTGATACTTTAGATAGGTAATTTTTCAAAATGCTTATATCTTTTTCCAAAAACTACTGAAAAATTGTGGAAATGAATAATTCCGCTGTTTCATAATAAACTGATTTTTTTGTTATTTAGTCTTTATTCCAAAACTAAAAGGCCTATACTTTAAATTTTTAACTATTATCAACAATAGTGTAATAAAAACAGGAATTAAAAAAAAAAAATTACCAGTTTTTGGATAAATTTAGAATTTTAGAAATGACGTTGTTTTTTGTAGTTTTCGTCTCATATAATTTTGATTTCTTGGTATTATTTTCTGCAAATTTAACTTTTTTTTATTTAGAATCTTATTTATTTTAAATTTATTATTGAAAAAAAATAATTTGATTACATTGATACACACCAAAGATTGATTACAACTTTCAACTTAACGTTCAAACATTTTTTTTTTCAAAAAAAAAAAAAAAAAAAATGCCGGGTAACAAAAGCCAGTACAATATAATATTTGTATTATACCTCATTTGCTTTGATACATCATCGTTATCATTGTCATCATTATTGGAGAATACACTCGAGAAACGCGCGCACGCGATCTCGTCCGTGTACTTAAAAGATCGTCGGTGCGCACACGGGCGGCGCATAACAATAGTAATAAAAATAATAATAATAATAATAATAACGAGGCGTAATTCGGCGGTGCGTGAATCGTTCGTGTGTACCGAGGCCTATTCTCGGACACAATGCGAAAACTCCGTGGTCGTTTCGAGAGGATTTGTGCCTTGGTCGTTTTTGGTCATGCCACCGACCACGTCTATTATATCATCGCGTCGTTTCATGTGTGACAGCAGCCTCACACCCAAGTCCATTTTCGGTCGGTGAAATCACCGCCATCGCCGCCGCCGCCGTGTTACTCGAACGACTCGAAAGAAAATAATAATATATCGTATTATAATTCACGCAACACATGGTCGAGAACCCAGTGTCGTGCACTTAGGGCTGCCACCTGTATTCATTTCTTTTTTTTTTTCGAATTATTTTTCCACCACCCCTCTCTCGACATGAGACGCTCAGCTAATTACATTTTTGTAAAAAGATAGATTAGGTACTCCATAGATGCGCATATTAGATTAACTCAGTAATTCTCTGTTTATATATTGTGAAAAATGTATTTAAAGATAAGACTACAGCGGTTTATCAACATAATATTAATATTCTTAATCATGTTGGAACATTGTTCGCAACCGTCCAATGAATAGAATGGCCTTGATGACTCAAATCTCTACTAAACAATTGGAGTCAAAGAGCATTAAAACAATACATGTGCAATATATATATATATATACAGTGGCGAAATGATCCATCTTTTTTAGAAGCAGTTGCTTCCCAATTTTTAATGTCTGGGGGTTGGTTCCTCACCTCTCAAATAACGTATACTTTGAATAAATTATGAAGTTGATTGCAATTAAGCATAGGTTTACTACAGAAGTGCATCATTCGAATGTACATCAGCTGTAGCCAATTGTAACGATACTATTTAAATGTTGAAGTCTTTAAGGGCTGTTTGCTTGTTTAAAAAGCTATTATTTGCTTTCAAGTTATTTTAAGTTCGCTTCGCCAATGTAAGCAATGATTGATTTCTAGAGTTTTTCAGTAATTATCTATTACCAAACCGAAATGTCCCCACGTCGCACAGCAAGTCGATGAATGTGTATATGGATTGAGTAGAGCGAAGTGACGACGTTGAGAAGCGGCGTAACCACGAGTGATGAAAACTGTTGATAATTATACACATTGCCCGATAATACTCATTGACCATTACGTGTGTAATGTTACTTAATTAGTATATAGAAAGTTTGAGCATGAATAAAAATAAATCGAGTCAAAACAAGTTGTATATTATTAGTACCACCCGATCAAAATTAATTTTAAATTACCATTGAAATGATCATTTTTAAAATTCCAGAGGAATAACTGCTCCCATCGTCTCTCCCGTGGGTTGGGAACCAATGTTGTACTATACCAAATAAAAAAATAACACCGGACGACCGGTTAAAGTGGTTAAACCAAATGCGGTAATAACTCGGAACACGGTTTTGTTATCGTACCGTGATGGTTATCGCGGTATACTCGTACACCGCGGCGGTCAACAAGGCGGTGAGTAGGTATTAATATATATAAATCAGGCGGCACCACGACAACCGATAACCGAGGGTTCTGCGTGAGAAAAAAAATGAAAATCAAATACGGTAGATTTCCGGCGTTCCCGGGCATGAGCGGTTATCCGGTTAGATATACACACTTTTACACACAACACACATTCGTATTGTACAAACAGGGTAGGACAGTGAATTTTAAAACACCCGTAAAAGATTGTCAAATAAGTTTTTAACAAATTTATCTATACCCCCTTAAATTTTGTAAAATTAAATAGCAATATTTTTTGGTTTAATTTTTACAAATGATACCCGTTAAGATGACGAGTTCGTCTCGAAGCTCACAAGCAAGGAATTATTTCGCGATTTCCCACGATAGGCCGATTGAGGCATCTAGTTTCAAAACCAGCTAAAAAATATTTTTTTCAAAATAGATTTTTTTTTAATTTTCCAAATATTCACACTGTATCACATAGTTGGTAAAAATATTGAACATCAAACAAAGTTATAATCGATATTAAATGAGGACAGGAAATTGTGGTTAGTATCAAAACCAGCCATCTAACGATGTTTATTTCAAATCAAGCCATAATTAAACACATGTTTTTCTCTGCTCTGGTAATAGTACTCGAATTTTTTCAGTTTTCATGAAATTAAGTATTAACTATAATTAAGTTCTATTTGGTTATTATTTTGTTTACTATTAGGTAATTATATACATAAAATTCAAAATGTTTTGTATTTCTTAAATTTTCCAGTGTTTGTTTCAAAATCACCTATCTCATAAAGTCAATTTCAAAACCAGCCATAAGTGAAAAAAATAATTAAATTGTTGGTTTAAAAAACAGCCATATGCTTAAATTCACAACAAAACTAGCCATTTAAAAACTATAAGTTTATTTAACTCTTGTAATAATACTTTTACAAAATATATTTTCACATACAATATGTATACCATTCAAAGCTTTGATTTCATATTTATTATAAAATAATTATAGACCAAGTATTTTACGTTATTTTAGTTGTTGTTTCTGAAAAATTTCGAAAATTGCTTATAGCTGGTTTTGAAATTAGACGTCTTGATTTGACTCGTGATTTTTTCGATAATTAAGTTAATTAAAATTAAGAGTAGTAGTATGCTACAGTATACCATAGTACACCGAGAACACTCGGAGATCACAAAGAAAGAATGACGGAGTCGTTGCACGAAACTTTCTACAAACGTTGCGAAGAACGTGCTGCGTTTTGCAGGTATAAAAATCAAATAAAAAATCAGTACGTTTCTAGATGCATTAAAAAAAAAAAACCCAATTTACATTCGTTTTTATTATTATGTGCCAGGTACAAATGAATTCGTTACATAATCGCTCGTTTAATTTGTACTATAATATAGTCATTTAAAAATCGTCCGTTTTACCGGCTCACCCTGTACGACGGATATTAATATCATCGTGTAATCTTCTCTTCTGGCTTACTATACTCTTTGACGAAACGAAACGAGAAAAAAAAAATGAAAAATGTCTCTCTTCTTTTCCGGCGACGCGCGTGACCGTCACAATGGCGACCGATAATACGTAATAATAACCCGCTTTAAATGCCGCCGCCACGTCGTACGAACACACCCGCGTGAGAGCGAACAATAACAATAATAATATGTAAGTGTACAATATAATAAAATATAATATACTATTTGAGTGCATTTTTTTTTTTCGGTATTTTTATTTCCCATCGATCCCCCACAGGTGATGTGAACGTGCCGCCGTGGCGTGCGGGCGGCCACGATATTCAGTCGAGACTTATAATCCCGGGGGTCGAGGCTCCTCTGGACTGTGTATTTTATTATTATTTTTTTCCCCTCCGCCGCCATGATGTCGTTCTCACGCGTCTTACCTGAGTATAGATGACGCGCGGAGTAGGAGGAGAAGAAGAGAAGAAAAAAGTGAATTCTTTATCCTACGGCGGCGGCGCGCGGCGACTCGACGTCGTCGTTAACGCACCGCACCATCGCGGCGGCGGTCAGAACCGGTTTATTGACCCGAGCGCGTTTGTGGCGGCTCGACGACGGCGGCGCGGCGGTGGTGTCCGATGCTGCGAAACTGGTTTGCTCTGCACCGCGCCCCGTAACACCACACGCTATAATAATAATATTATCGGCCGCCGCCATCGTGCACACGCACACGCACCGCCGACTCATCGGGTGGGTGCGTGCGTGCGTGCACGGTTGTGCGCCCGAGGCGTAACGGACCCAGTAACCTTGCCCGTGAATACGCGTCGCGTCGTCGGCCGAGCGAATTCCACCGCCACACGTAACCGGCGGCCGCGCGCGCGCGCGCAATAACGTAACACCGATATCGTATAACGCGTATAATATATTATACGCGTACACGTGTATACGTTTGTTTTTGTTGTGGGCGTGCGCGAGTGTGTGCGGACTGGACATTAGCCATTATCATTATGCAACTGGAAACGCACGTCATCGCAGTGGCGTCCAAAGTCGTCCCGCACTGCCGCGCAAAAATGACGCGACAATAGTATTTATATATTATTATTTTTTCGATCTTTAAATTTTTTTCTTATTAAGCAACGAATCTACCGTGCTTTTAAAATTACCATCAAATTGTTTACCCATAAATTCGACAGATTGTATACTGTTCATTTCAATTTTAGATTCAACCTTTACTGATGTTTGAATATCATTTGTACTTGAATTAGTTTGCTTGTGATCACTGCAAGCGTATTTTCCTTTATTCAGCTTCAACATTTTTTTTTTTTTTTTTTTTAATTACTTTCTGACATACCTGCACAGTAGAAATGTATAATTTTTTTACATAATATATTACATTCTAGAGTATCTTCTTTGTGTATTAGTTTCTCAAAAGATTTGGCACACTCTGTGTATTCATACTAGTATGGCTTTTGTAGAACTCTTAAATTAATGACTTGAGCGTAAAGATTGAAATATTTCTTATCTTACTAATAATTACGATGGTCGTGTAAAACTGGAAACACAAAAACTGCCCTTATAGGGGATGATGTAGGCTGACTGACCCGAAACCGCCACCAGTCTGCACGTGAAATTATTTAATACAAAAAATATAAAAAATTAATCTCTTTGTTAAAAGTTAATTGAGATGAAACAAGAGAGCCTCACGGAAAGACAAACGCATGGAATGACTGTTATCAAAAAACATGAAAATATGTTACAGTTAAATTGTTAAATCGGTTATTTTACGTAGTAACTAGGTAATTTATAAAATAACTAAAACGTCTAGGTAACGTATATAATAATTTATACTTAATCTAGTTATTCATATACTCCCTGGCATCACTTCGTTAATGTGTCAAATTGTACAAAATTGTATCATATTATACACTATTCTTATTTTACCGTCCAGCTAAAGTAATAAATTAGATAAGACTTATTGTTGGTGACCCCAATGGTTCATGAGCATCATTGTGTTAGATTTTCGTTGTACATGTATTATTATTATGATTTGTCAATAAAATTGGTAAGGTTTAAAGTTTAGTTATAGTTTTACTGTTGTCTCTACTCTATTATTTTAATTATTAAATATACTTCACAATGAATTGCGGCAAATACGCGGTTACTGGGAATTGGTCAGGGTTTTTATTAAATGCACTTGTACCAAAAAATATGATACAAAACGGTGTCTCTGCAGAAAAAAATAAGTACTGTGCAACTCTAAATGCCACAATAGCCTCGCGTGTACTAATAAATAATTATAAAAAATATAAATCTCAGTAAAATATTGTTTAAAATATGTTTTCAATTTTAATGTATTTTATATTTTAACGTTTATCAAACTAAAATTGTATAAAATAACTAGATATTCTATGAAATAACTAGTTACAGTATATATTTCATGTTTTATTTCATACTTTAATTAACATTCGTAGGTTAGGTTAGGTTAGGTTAGGTTAAGTTAGGTTAGGTTATTTCCACGGACTAAGATAGTATGGACTGGAAACGAATAGGCAGGTGGGTGGCAGGAAGCCGGACCTCTTAAGGTTTAGGAGAAACATTGCCGGGGGAGAAATAGCACCCGTAGGAAAAGAGCGCCACCTATATTCATGAAAGAAGTAAGAAGACAAGTTCCATATTTTAATAGTTCAAGATATGAACGTAATGGCGCTCTTTTCCTACGGGTACTACACTACGAGTGCCACAAG
>JAIPRM010004053.1:430-19231 GCA_025469315.1 Stegophylla sp. TES_Ste_2020 | reverse complement strand
TTCATAAAATTCGGATCAAAAAATAATGGTTTCCGAGTCGTTTTTGTCAAATTTTGGGTAGTTTTTTCCAAAAAAAAAATTGAAGAATTGAGAAATTCAAAAAATGACCTCTCTAAAGTACAATCTATAGGCGAATCCGGTTTCAAAAAGTTATTGATCGAAACTTTTGGACAAGTATTTCTATACAAAAAAGTGTTAACAGAAAAAAAATAATAATAATAAACATCATTGTAAAAACACTAGCTTCTTCACTTTGTTCAGAATCTAAAATACAATTTCTGAATGTAAGAAATATGCTATGCAAAATTATTCATACTTATAAATCACATTTTTTTTTTTTTTTTTTTTCAATCAATGCAGTAAGTTTCTATATGAGTACCTAAGGACTTATCTTATTCTTAAGTGAGATATAGGGTATTTATTGACTATTACTTTAGTTTAATTCTTTCTATAAATGATTTATTTTAAATTTAACATAGGTTCCTAGTGTATTTATCCTTGACGATACTTAATTTTTTAATTATTGACATTGACTCTTTAACAGGTATAACAAGTATCAAAACTAGTTATGAAGGTTCTTTTTTAAATAGTTGAAAAATGGGTACAACAAAATATTATTCTAGTTAAATTTTCTTATTCAAAGTTCTGAATTAAATTTCCATAAATGTTTTTTGATCAGATATTTTCTTTTTTCTTTTTATTATAACAATAAATTATTAAGTATTATTTTCATTAATTTATGGTTAAAAAGTTGATTAAGTTTAGTCAGTAGAAAATTGTATACCATACTTAATTAAATAATTTAATTGAATACTTAAAAATAATTGTCCATGAATAAAAAATAAAAATAGTTTATAGCATCTCTCTAATTACATAATTTGCAAAATTTAAATTTTAAATGTGTGGTGGGTTAGTTAGGGTATTCAAAAATCTGATGACAGCACATTTATTAAATAACTGTAAAATGTTCAAGTTATAATTTGTTACATAGATTAGCAAAATAACAGCTAATGTTAATCAAACATTATATTATATCTAAATTGTAGATCTTTATTTTAAAACTATTTTTTCTTACTCATCTGATAAATTTATAAAACATACTTAGTTTATACATTATTTGTTGGTAACCAAAATGCTGCCAGTGGTAGTAGGCAAAGTAATCTTTCAGCCTTATGAATAAAAAAAGACATAATTAGCACCTTGTAGTATTCTTCACTCCTCGGAGGGAATACTCTTGTGAGTATATGAAATTTTAATTAAAGAAACGATAAATAATTTCTTCAATAAGATGATTCTGAGTGAAACTTCACTTTATTTAAGACAATTTTATTTAAAAATTATAAAGTTTGTTATAATACCAAAGAAATTTTATTCTGCTAGTTTTATAAGTATTTCACTAAAAACTAAGAAAAAAAAAAATTTCCAACACTTTTTTCACTTTTTAAAAATTTACTTACGCCAAAATATTTATCATATTATTGTCTTTATACATATAAAGTTTTGATTATAAAAAGATAGTTTCTGAGTCTTTTTTGTCAAATTTTTGGTAATTTTTTCCAAATTTAAAAAATAATTAATAATTTTTAACTTTTTTTTTTGAAAATTATTACTACAGCTAAAAATCATGATAAATCACCTTACACCAACAAATAAATATTAACATGTATAATAACGTAACTTGAAAATTTGATGTATTGTGAAACTTGATATTTACTTATTACTATTATGTATTGCAGATAATTTCAATAGAAAATGTTTCTTTGGGATTGGTTTACTGGTGTTCTAGGGTATCTAGGTAAGTGATATTCCATTGTTTAAAATTGTTAAATGCTTAACACGATTAGGCATTAAAAGAAAAATGTGTTATTTAATCTAATCGAATAGGAACTTAGTAAATCAAATTTAAATTCCAAAGTTCATTGTGTATTATATAACATACAATCAACAATAGATATTTGTTATCATACAATTGGGTTATTACACATAAAATTAATTCCTTTTCAACTAAGATATTTTTTAATTAAATTAATTTACATTGTATTTGTTTATAGGGTTATGGAAAAAATCCGGAAAACTTTTGTTCCTCGGTTTAGACAATGCTGGAAAAACTACACTATTACATATGTTGAAAGATGATCGTTTGGCACAACATACGCCAACATTGCATCCTAGTAAGAAACTGACGTGAAAATATTAATTTTTATTTGTATGCTTATTAATTATACATTATTTTTTAGCATCTGAAGAATTGTCTGTGGGAAACATAAAATTCACAACATTTGATTTGGGTGGTCATTCTCAAGCAAGAAAAGTGTGGAAAGATTATTTTCCTGCTGTAGATGCAATTGTATTTTTGGTAGATGCTTGTGACAAATCTAGAATTTTGGAAAGTAAAGCAGAATTAGATTCATTATTGCTCGATGAATCTTTATCCAACTGCCCCATTCTTGTTCTTGGCAACAAAATTGATAGACAAGGTGCATTGGGTGAACAAGAATTAAGATCTTATTTCGCATTGAACCAAACAACTGGAAAAGTATGTTCCCGCCCTATTATATTTTACTTTATATATATATATATTTACACACACACATAAAATGCTATCATGGTTATTAAGTTATTTTAGGAACAGAATAGGATAAAATTAATGAAAAACTAGATTGTTTAAGTGTATAAAAAATTGAGTTTAATTTTAATAAAACTTAAATTATTTGATCTAAATACATTTAGGTGTACATAAATAATATAAATGTATGTATCCACTAATAAAAATATGTATTATGACAATGATAAAAAAATATAAAGATATATGGTTTTTATAGTACTATATTTCTAAAAGTCTTAATATTTTTAGTGATTTTAATAGGCCTAAATTGTTTTGAAAACCTCAATACCAATAATTTTGAGATCATTTTTTTTTTTTAACACTAAATTCAGGGTTGCCACAAATTGGAAAAGACAGAGAATTCAAAATAAAATAAAAAAATTTCTAGAATTTTCAGTTTCACGCTTATTTTTTGCTTATTTGGATTACTTTCGTAAATCATTAACACATTTTTTGGGGTAAAACAAATATTTTATTGTATCAAATATTATGGACAGTATTTTAGCAAAAAAATTACAACATATTTGAGGAATTCAGTCAATGAATGAATAAGTATTTGTGAAAATTAATATAATTCTGGAAAGTGTATTAAAATTTCCTGTAAGTCAGAGGTTTTCATTATTAAGGATCCTTGGCAACCCTGCTGACTTGTATATAATAGAAAAACAATTTTTATTTATACATTATTTTATAAAATAATACATTTTAATACCAATGAATATCATTTTTATTTTCAATTTATATAAAATATGAATTGTTTGTATTGTTTTGTGTTACTAATAGTCCAATGCAGAACAAATTAATTACTTATACTATACTATATATTTTCAACAACAATATTTAATTTCCTATTGTTATTTATATTTTAGGCTAGAGTACCCAGAACAGAGCTTCCAGGTCGTCCATTAGAAGTGTTCATGTGTTCTGTATTGAAACGTCATGGTTATGGAGAAGGGTTCAGATGGCTGGCACAATATATTGATTAATGTGTATTTATATTAAAAAAATATATTTTAATTTTTAATCCATTCTTTTTTTACTGTTCTCTCTGCCAGTAAGTTATACAATTTATTATTTAATGTAAAATGGCTAAACTTGCAATCAAATAATTGTTTGTAAACAAAAATGTCAGTTATTATGTTGAGATTTCACACACTTTTTTTTGTCTTTTACCGTACCATATATTATTTTCTATTTAGGTGTGCAGTAATGAAAAAAATATAATTGTAATTAAATAAAAATGATGTATTTAATATCTTTTTCGTTACTTTTTTTTTATTAAATAGATTATGATATAAAAAATAAAAATGTTTATTATAATACAACATGTGACTAGAAAACATTTTGTGAATTATATTTATAATTTAATTCTAATGATATTTTACTTATGAGCTTCTTGATCCAGTAATTTACATAATGCCGATATGTAACTTTGAGCCATTTGTAATGTTTCATATTTTGAGAGTTTGTGATCATCGTCTATCGACGTAGGTATAGCTTCGCGAAGTCTATCAAATGCTTCGTTTAAACCATTCATACGACGCCGTTCCCTTGCATTAGCTGCTAAACGTCTTTTTCTTGCCACTGTAGGAGATATCGACTCTTTACTACTCGGCTTTTTCGGTATGTAATCATTTGTTTTCCTGTAAGTGATAGTAAATAATATATTATACATAATAGTAACCAGTAGTTTCAGTAGTAATCACTATTAAGTGTATGTCATAATTCTAATGTATGAGTATAAATATTCATAAATATTAAATGATAGCTATTGGATGTGTTCATGAAAATATTAGTGTAGATTTATGAATTATTGATTATGGTAATCGGCTAAAGTTATTACACTGAAATATTGATAATAAGATCACTGGTTAAAATATCATGTTTAGTGGTTACTTGTATTCAGTGCCATTACCTGCATAGAAGTCTACATAGAGTATATTATAAGCACACATTATCTTATAGGATCGATTTAAGATTTATAAATTAATTAACTTAACAACGAAATTTAAATTCAAAAATAATTTATTCTAAATGTATAGGGTATAATTTGAAATCGTTTACCTTGTACTTTGATATTTTCCTTAGGAACTGTACTTTTGTTTACTAAAGGTCTACTCATTTTGTTCTCTTGTCTCTACTCCTAAGTCGAAAATACATTACACTACATACAGAGCCGTGCCATGCGGGGGGGGGCCTTGGGGGCAAGCGCTCTGGACACATGGTTTAACGGGGCACCAGAAATAGTATTTATATTTTTTATAATATTTTAAACCATACATAAATAAAAAAACACAAGCTTTTTCTCTTAATTCAAAATCTAAAATAAAATATTTTGGACCATTACAAATTATTTCTGAACTAATTTCTGACTATTGTCGAGCAATAACAATAATAATAGTCGACCACCTTGTATTATTTAGCTTTATAATAAATTATCCTATTCTTTATCTCAAATATACTGCTTGTCGAGCAGTATTTGTGTTTCATAATTTGTACTTGTATATCAGTACTTGTGTTTCATAATATGTTAAATTTGTGATTTTTATTAATTTTTTTATTATTTTGTACCTAACTATTTTCTTTAATAATATTTCTATTTCAATCGTCTTTAGTTTTTTGTCAAATCAATGTTCAAAAGACCCAAGTTGTATAAAAAAAAAATGTTCAATTAAATAGGAATGAAATACATAATAATAAATAAAATAGAGGGGGGAAATACTTTTAATTTTGCCCAGGGCGCCAAATCTTAACGGCACGGCTCTGTCAATATATTATATTTTTTTTTGTTTTGTACTTAGGTATTTCGCTAATATTATTTTACCTCTTTTTTAACTTCTCATCACCCTTAGTAATATATTAAATACCCTCTAATAGTTTGCTCCGGCCACTCTCCCCGTCAGTGGTGTTCTCAGAATATTTAAATGGAGAGGGACGAAAATTTTTTTTAGAAAATAAGTAACAGTGGTTTCACTTCACAACTCCAATAATATAATATATTGAATATTAATATAATAATTATATATTATCAAGTCATATTTATTGTAATTTTTATTAAAATTGTAAACATTTTATAATGACAAATCTAAATTAAACTATCGATTTTTCTGAATTCTTATCAGTTGAATCGAGTACATCTTCAAGATCAATAGACGTGATAAATTTCCAAAATTTTCAAATGCTGTACTTAACTCAAAATTGATTATATATTTTTGAAATTTTAAAGGAAAATTTTTATGACCATTTGTATGGTTGGTGAAGGTTTTAAGTTTCTTGCCGCATTATTTTTGAAGTTATGTTAAAAAGCAATTTTCAATTTTACGAAAATTTTGGTAATTGCATATTTTGTTGTTTTTTTGACAGATTTTCCACGATTTTGGAAAAATTATTGAGAAATTTTAAAAATCACCTCTATAAAGTACTATTTGAGTATGATTTCACTGACCGAAATTTTTGGACAAGTATTTCTATACGAAAAAGTGTTTACAAATAGCGAAAAAAGAAAAGAAATAATAAACATCATTGTAAAATTATAAGTTTTTTCACTTTGTTCAGAATCTAAAAATTCGTTTTGGGAGGTGATCTATCCCCCATACCCCCCCCCCGTGAGAACGCCAATGCTCCCCGTACATATTTTAACCACTAATATAACGTGACAATTAATAAGACTTACGCGTACGCAAAATAGGAGTTATTATTGTTGTTGTTGTTGTTGTTGTTGTTGTTCCATTCGGGAATTCGGACGAGCGGCCTGCCATCGTCGGGTGACGACTGGTGGTGAGCGTCGAAGCGCGGCGTCGCGTGCTGTTGCTGCGGCGGCGGACTGCCAGCGTCCCAGTGGTTAGCGTTGAAAACGATCTGCTGCTGATGATTGTATATCCCGTCGGACGAAGAACCGTCCGAGTGTTGCCACTGCCAGTACGCGTTGTGCTGCGGCGATTGCTGATGATGATGATGATGATGATGATGACGACTGTGGTAGTCGTTTCCGTTTAATAATAATTCCGGCCCGTAGTGCGCGTAATCGGCCGCGTGCGCGTTAACGGAGTGTTGTACCAGGTCCATGGGGCGCGACAGTTGTGCGCATGTTATTCGCTGTAGGCAAGCAATTATTACTGTTGGAATCCGGAAAAATAAAAAATAATAAATAAATGAGGTCCGGGAAAAAAAAAATCTGATCTTTGTATTTATTAGATTCTGAACGAAGTGAAGAAGCTAGTGTTTTTACAATGATGTTTATTTTTTTATTATTTTTTTCTGTATACAACTTTTCGTATGGAAATACTTGTCCAAAAGTTTCGATCAGCAAATTTTTTGAAACCGAATTTGCCTCTACATTGTACTTTAAAGAGGTCATTTTCTATGGTCATTCTAATTGAATTTCTCAATTTTTCAATTTTTTTTTTTTTTTTTTGGAAAAGCTACTCAAAATTTGACAAAAACGACTCGGAAACCATCATTTTTTGATTCGAATTTTATGAAAATTTAAACGTAGATATAAAATAATATAAGAAAGATTTTGAAAATTTGAAACATTTTTTTTTCTCATTTATTTTTTATATTATTAACTTCCTTCGTTCAGAATCGTTTTATTTAAGAAATGATTTATAGTTTCTTTAAAATTCAATACACCCGTTAAGAGAATCCCACCCGTCGTGCGAAGTATGTCCCCGGCTTTTTTATAATATGTAGTAAAATAAAGACTATAACACATTTTCCTGTTATTACAAAAATAAAATATTAAATATATTATAGGATTACCGACAGGGCCGTATTTAAGGGATGGTTTGTGAGGGCAATGGCACACCCCCCCCCCGGTTACTTGAGAGGGGCGTCATTATTATAGGTTGAATAGTTAAAAATAAATGTAATTTTTTGGAATTTTATACATTATGTTGGGAATAGGGGTGACAAAATATTGTTGCCCACAGGCGGAAAAATATTAAATACGGCTCTGATTACCGAGCTATTTAATAATGTCAGAAATTACCTAGGAAATTAAATTTACGTATTTTCTTTACCCAGCGCTTTTTGAAATTCGAAACTCGTGGAGAACAGTTGATACGAAATGTGTGTGTTCAAAGTGTGAAACCCTATTCATTTTTTTCCGATACGTAAGCGGACACAAGAGAAGGGTGTCTAATTGTCTAAGGGCTTACCCCCTTAAAATTACTCAAATCCCCCACATTTTTTATAAATAATTACATATGGTAAACTTCCTTAGGGAAAGCTAAATTAAAAAATGTATTATATTTTAGCTCCCCTCCACCAAATTTTATTTTCTTATTCAGCCAATGGATACTTATTTTTCAAAAAAAAATAATTCACAGACGTTCGTAAAATCAAACATTCTATAGCCAGGTTGTTTACCAATTTCTTACAGTTTGACTTTACAGTATCTGATTGGTGGATGGTTTTTGCTGCGATTTTATTTTTTACTGAAACGGGGGCGGATCCAGGACCTTAATTCGGAGGGAGCGATTAGACGAAAATAATTGATCAAATATACTTAATAATATTTTTACACGCTTCAAGCGTTTTTAATATGCATTGAATGTGAATAATATGTTTTAATATGAATGAATGTGTGGAATTTTAAAGAAACGATAGATAAAAAATTTCTTCAACTAAACAATTCTGAGCGGACCTTCAGTTAATTATATAGTACAATATACTTACTCATATTATAAAGTAAGGATGTAAGTAAGAAGATAGTTCGTTAAGTGAATTCTGATTTTACTAAAATCTTTTTAATCTGTAGACGAGTACCTATACCAAAAATTGAAAAAATTATCGAATTAAAAAAAAAAAAATCCATCTTTAGATATAATATGATATTTAATTTCTGTTTTCGTCATTCAATTAGAAAAAAATAATAATAATAATATTCATGAAGTTATTGCACTTTTATAAAAATTAAGTTTTGGGTTTATAACACTTCGATAGTAAGTCCGTCGACCACCTAAATCTGCTTTCACTATAGTTTTATATCAAAACCATTCAAAGTCCCCCTAGTTTTTTTGGAAATTGCATAAGGTTAATTCCTTTAAAGTAGGAGCTAAATCAAACAAAATAAATATGTTAGCCCCCCCTAAAATTTTTATCCTAATTACTTTTATGATTGTAAAAACACTAGCTTTTTCGTTCCACTCGGAATCCAGAACGGACACTTCGGACTAATACTAGCTGTTCACCCTCACCAAAATAATTATTTTTATGACAAAATATTATTATTTACCTGTTGACGACGTACGGGGCTTGTTGTGCGGTTCGTTCCGTTGTTCGTCTACGAAATACTTGCACCGAGCAAATAATGGAATACAATAATAATGATAATATTATGACGTGCGAAGACGCGGCGTGTCGTGCTCTGGTCAGGTCTCACGTGGGGGGGGGGGAAAAATGAAAAATAGACAAAAAAAAAGACAAAACAAACCGTGAACACTCGCGTGTGGTGTGCAGAGTTGACTGCACGAGCCCTGAACACTCATTGACGCGCGGAAGAAGCGCGTGCCGGGCGGCGGCGGCAGACGGCATATGGCCATCGGCTCGCCGTTGATCTTGTGGCACGCGCTCACCCCCGCCAGCCCGTTCGCGGTCATTACGATAATTTCATTTGTCGGGGTATTTTTTTTCCCGCCCCCACACACCCCCCTTCACCACCTGTAGATCCGATCATCCCCCCCACCACCACCACTCCCGTCGGCGGAATAATAATATTTTCAACGGTCTCCTTCTGTATAGTATAAGTATAATAACACACCATACACGTATATTTTAGGCACATCCCATATAATAATATAATGTGTGTGTGTGTCGTGTGCACAGGTATTAATAGGAACCCGTGAACGGATAAATAACGGTTTCTGAGATGTAAATAAAATAATATTCGTCTCTCTCTCTCTCGCTCTACATAATATGTCTCTCAAACGATTCTTATTTTTGAAAAGGATCCTTTTGGCATCCTGATACATAGGTACGCATTGATCCGGAGCCGAGTGCGCGCGTCCCGTGAAGCCTACCACCGTCCGTCGTCGACAAATTGAATAATTTATTACTACATACCTATATTATTAAACACCCGTTGTTGTTGATATTTTATCTCCTAACAACAGTTGGTGTATAATCTGCATGGCCGAGCGCGGAATATTAGTAACCCGATCGTCCTCCCGTATGAAAGCGTCCCCATAGTAATATGTGCGCACAACCGTATTTTGGTTTAGCGGCACCCCCCCCCCGGAAAATCGTTGTAATTGCCGTTGAAATTCTCAAATTGTTTTCTCTGAATTTTTGGGAAAAACTGTCAAAAAAAAGACTCGGAAACTATTTATTTTTTTTAATCCATATTGTATGATAATTTAAACGTAAAGAGATTTTTTTTTTCTAAGCGTCTGAGAAATATTTTAGCACAAGAAAATTTTTTATTTTTAGTAAAGTTATTTTTTTTCCTTTTTTTTTTATCTATTGGATAAAAAGAAAAAGTTGAGCAAAGCAAAGCAAAGATGAGTAAAGTATAGATAAGAAAGTCGATCATACTTCGTACCATGAATATTCTTCAGTCCTCGCGGGTCAGATACTCTTGGTAGTTGGTTGCTGGGTACTAGGGTGCTATAGCCCATTCTTTGCCTACTCCAGCGAAAATGTATTGATGACTTAAAAACCAAAATGTGCACTAAAATTTAACATAAACATCCTAAAATAATTCCGATTTAAAAATATGTCCTTAAAGTATTAAGTTGAAATTAAACAAACATATCTAAGGTTTCAAAATAATTTAAAAGTTTGATTTGTCTCGATAACCGATACCTAGCTGTTGTTCAACAACTAATTAATTCTGCTCGTATATATTTTAATTTCTCTTATGGATTTTCATCACATCTCAACAAAGCAGATACTTGATTTTTTTTCATTCGAAATGCGTTTATCGAAAAACGATAGTCATATAAACGTCGGACTTGATTTTATTGCCACCACTGGTTATTTGAATTCTATACAAATCGATTTATTGATTTGATTATTGAAATCTATACAACTGAATTATTCTATCAGTGGTACATATCGAATACAGGTATTGCTATGTAATACGACATTATGAATAATATGTTTTATTTTTGTATCTGTTTTATTTATTTTGTATCTGTTTACTGATGTCTGATGATGTCATTGTTGATATTATTAAGATTACATTAAGTATTTACTTTCGAAAATCTAAAAATGATTACAATAATTATTGAGTCCTATTGACACTTGTTTCTTTCTTTTCGTCCACAGACATTGGCTCGTGACAAATCAATTAGAAAATAATATTATTATTCAAGCCCATTAAAAAAGTAGAATTCGTTCGGTTTTTGAAATAGCGCCCGGTGCCATTTACCCCTCCCAGTATATCGCCTCTTAATAAAATATGCCACCGACCCGCCGGGTATACATATTATTATTATTATTATACTGTATTTCCGTGTCGAGTGCATTTATCATCCCGTATATTAAATACGTCGAATAATATAAGGTAAAAAAAGCCCCGAGGCTATTATAATATAGGCTCTGCTCAGGTATTTGTAATATATACGTATTTTTAAATGCTTATACGGATGTGTATTATAATATATACACGTATACATTGCACTCTCGTTAAGGGTCTGCTGCGGTTTACGCGAACAGAGGGTTCGTGTGTTGTATTTTAGGTGAGTATCTCCTCGTACAATACATAACCTATATACAGGGTGATTTTTTAAGCGTGCTCACCCCCATTTTTGGCCGTAAAAATGCGAAATTTGGGATTTTTTTCGTTCAATGTTCAAGTTACTATAAAACCAATATTTTCCATAACTCATTTTTTTCATGTCACCTTAACAGGGCCGTTCAGAGGGAGGGGCAACGGGACTATTTTGCCCCGGGCCCCATTTTTGGAAAATGTCTAGGAGCCCCTTAAAGTCTTGATATACACAATAATAATGCAATAGTGATAGAAATTAGTAATTCAATACATGAATTTAAATTATCTTGGTTGATTACGGTTTGGAATAATACAGTTGCAAGAACTTTATAAATCTCAGTAAGTTTTCATTTTAGTATAAGATGGTTGAAGGGCCTCCATGTTAATTTGCTCCCAGCCCCGAAAATCTCTATTACGGCTCTGGTTAGGGGACTTGGCCTGAAAAGTTTGAGAACCTCTGTCCTAACTGAATTTCGCGTTTCACCCACCCCCCCCCCCGTAAATTCGTCTACGTTTTCGTTTCGTCGTTTTTTTTTTTTTTTTTGCTATTTCGACTCGGGTCGCTGTGCCCGAGTGTGATGTTATCTCTATTGTCCTCTCCTCTCCTCTCTCTCTCCCTCTGGCAAAGGTATTTTTTTTTTTTTTTTTTGTTTAAATACACTTATTGCAGATCAATCTATTGCATGTCAATACCACACACACACACACACACACACACACACACAAATGCTGCAGCAGACTTTATCAATGACAAGGCTATTATATCGTTCGATTCGGTGGCGGGCGGCGGGAGGTGATAGAACCCCGCGACAGAGTATATAGCGACTTTATCGCGGTACAGCCGCCAAACTGTGCGGTATACACGTATAAACTATATATATATATATATTATATCGGCGGCGAGATCTCCGTTAAATTATCTCTGTTCGCCGCCGCGCGTTATAAATCATCGGGAGGAAAACGCGTAAACGAAACGAAGTTTGCGCGACTGCAGTAACCGCGGCGGTAAGGTACAGCACACCTCCGGGGTCGCCGCCGACGAAATATAATATATTTCCTATTCCTCTAGAGGAGTTTGTGTGCCCCGCCGCCGACCTCGTCTCCCCGGACACAAACGGTTGACACGTGGCGGTGGTGGGCCATCCCTCTCCGTCCTTCCCAGTCATCAGTGGCGTAGCTAGAAATTTCGTTTTTTTTTTTTTTTTTTATTTCCGGAGACGGCTGTTGTGTAATTAGGATTAATTTGATTATTTGGCGGATTGATAATATTATGATAAATTGTTTACAAAATTAATAATATGTCTGATTGTCCTGTATTGCCGATGTCGAAAAATTGTGTAACTTGGTTTCACTTCAAGCTCGACGTAAATTTTTTAGATGTTATATTCATTTTTAAAATGCTTAATGGTGATGATGATTGATTGTCCAGAAATATTGGAAAAAATTGAAATCAGACTACCAAGTATAAACATACGAAATCACGGCCTATTTCATTTGAAGTTCCATAAAAATAATTTTGTTGTAAATAGCCCTCTTCATCGTATGCTTAGATTCTGCAATGAACTAAGAAATTTTGATTTTTTTTTTTGATAATATCAACTTATTCTTACGTATCCTTGCTGTAAATTAATTATAATTATATTGTGTAAAATGTGTTATATTTGTTCATTTAGTTTTTGCTAATTTTTTAGTTAATATTTCTGTACTTTTGCCCTCGCGGGCGTAAACTAATTTAAATAAATTATTTTAGGGTCTAACATATGTTTATTTGATTGATTTAGCACTCCAAAGGCTGTTGACTGTCAGCAATTATTAAAAAATATGAGGATTTGAGTGATTTTTATCATCAGTCTTGCCGACTTCATTTTGCACCCGCTGAAATTTTACATAATGAAGCCTATGTTTATAGTGGTGATGATTAATATTTGTTTCGAGTAAAAGTAAAAACGTAAACTTTCAATATTCATAAGTAGACTTTGTGTTTTTTTTTAATTATCTCTGGATTATGCCAACTTTATGGTTATAAAATATTGAAAATAGCGACGAAGTAGTAACTTCAAACAGACACTTCCAAAGGAATAATTCAAGTACATTCTTCGATTTGTAAATATTCTTAGAATACGTATAAGACTGATAAATAAAAAATTTCCAAGTGTTAATATCAAAAATCAAAAATTTTATTACATAAAAACTAACAAAAAATGAGAAATTTCCGAAATTTTCAAAATGCCGCACTTAACTCAAAATTGATCAAATCTTTTTGAAATATTTTTACTACATATTCTCGTAGCTATTTTTAGTGGTTAGTGAAAATTTCAAGTCCCTAACTGCATTATTTTATAAGTTATGTCAAAAAGTAATTTTCAATTTTACGGAAATTTCAATAATTGCGTATTTTGCCGTTTTTTGTCAATTTTTCGACAGTTTTCCCCTCTTTTTGGAAAAAGTATTGAGAAATTGGAAAAAATGGCCTTTTTAAAGTACCATTGGCGGCGTACGATTTCCGGTTCTATAGAGATATTGATCGAAACTTTTGGACAAGTATTACTACACGAAAAAGTGTAAAAAAAAAAAAATCATTGTAAAATCATAAGCTTCTTCACTTCGTTCAGAATCTAAAAACAATAACTTAAGATATATGACGAACGAAAACCGCATATATTTAACTCATTTTTCTAGAAATAGGTATTAGGTATATATTACGTGATTAACCTTCGAAAAGAAGTCTCATATAGCCGGTGTTAGAAACAACTTACCTCCCTCCCCCCCCCCAAAAAAAAAAAAAAAAACTGCGCGGACTTCAACGGCGTCCCATTATCTTTTCCGGTTTCTCGTATTTTATCGAAAAACCTCGATCTTCGGGGATACGAAAACCAGCCGAATATAGCCCCAAAATCTCTATGAAAATATCTGCGCGTAGCGAAAGCTTAACGTTCGAAAATAACGATGGAATCTTCTATCGCACATATATAAAGTTTCGAGTGCCTATAAGCGAAACGGGATTTTTGTCGGAAGGGGTGGGATCGTTCCCGTCCGTCGGCGAGCGAAAAAAAAAACTGTTTTTTTTTTTTTTTATTACACTCCTTTGTATTTTTATTCTCTCGCGCGCGTAGTATACAGTCGAGTTTTATTGTTTTTTAAATAGTGCAGATGTGCCGGTGTGCCATACCTACTTTATATTTTAATAAAAAACCCGAAACGAAAACGTTATTAAATAATATTATTATTATTGTTTACGCACTACTACTGTTGTACCTGTATATTATGTGGTATTCGTCGTGTTGAAGTATTCGCCTTCTGATATAACCGTTTCAAACTTATTTAATTAACCTCGTATTTACGGAGAATATTTATTATTATTATTTAATTCTTTACATAACTTCTGCAGGCTCGTGCACAAAAAAAATGTGTTTCTTGTTTTCACATCGTACCGGGGTTGTCTGAGATATTTACGTAAATTAAACAACAAGCAGTAGCGTAATTTGTTTGAAAATCGAGTCTTTCAAAAAAATACTTTTAATGTACTTACTCATTACATACTTAATCCTTTCCTCTCGTCGTGTACGCGTCTCCCAATCAGTAATTATTTCATAATGCGCGACCAGATGAATATAGTTATGTATCAAAAAAAAAAAGGCGACTCAAAAATACAACAATTTATAGACTACAGAGTAAAGGTAAACGAAAAAAAAAATTATATATAATGTGCTGTAAACAGAGTAAACTAGATTTTCATGAAATGAATTTAAGTTATTATGTTGTAACTCCAAAATTATGAGCATTGAAGTATTAAAATTGTCGCCAGTTATCGAATATTGTATAACATAGATTTGGTCGAATTTTCAAAAGAAGAATATCGGCGACTTTTTAGCATAAACATACATTTTAGAAATTATTGGTTTTTTTAGAATTTTTTTTTCCAACTCGATTTTCAGTTCTTGATTATTATGTACTGAAAAACTACTCACAACTCTACTTATACATTGTATTTATGACGGTACTTTTCTATTAGAAAATCTTAAAAAATCGTTTATTAATTTTTATTATAATCATTTTAATTAGGAATTGTAACGAAATTTATTTTTCTTCCATCTAAAATAATGATTATGTTGCCACTTAAAAGCATTTACAAACGACTGTTAATCTAATAAGAATGTTTATAAAACGATGACGACTCGTGTTTTTCTAAATGTTATTGAAATGTCATCAAATATAGAGTTATGAACTATTTTTTAGACGTGCTTAAATTTTGAATTATCGTTAAAATAGCTTTTAAAATTGGCAGATTTCTAAGTTTTTATTTTAGAAATTATAATCAACTTATTTAGTAAGATGTGTAATGGCATGTTCGTATACTTTTTAATTATTATCATCCATATAACATAATTTATTATAGTTTCGATATTTAAACATTATTAGTACTTCTGTATCTAGACATCAGGTGTTGCATTATATAGTTAAAAAAAAAGCCGGACATATTTCGCACGATGGGTGGGATTCTCTTGAAGGGTATATTTAATTTTAAAGAAACGATAAATAATTTCTTCAATAAAACGATTCTGAACGAGGGAAGTTAATAATAGAAAAAATAAATGAGAAAAAAAAATGTTAGAAAAACGTCCAAAATTTTTTTTTCACATTTTCAAAATTTTCTTGCGCCAAAATCTTTTTTATATGATTTTCTATCTAGGTTTAAATTTTCATATAGTTCGGATCAAAAAATGATGGTTTCCGAGTCGTTTTTGTTAAATTTTGGGTAATTTTTTCCAAAAAAAAAAAAAGAAATTGAAGACTTGAGAAATTCAAAAAATGACCTCTCTATAATCTAGAGGCGAATCCGGTTTCAAAAAGTTATTGATCGAAACGTTTGGACAAGTATTTCCATACAAAAAGTTGTACACAGAAAAAAAAAAAAATAAACATCATTGTAAAAACACTAGCTTCTTCACTTCATTCAGAATCTGAAATAATAAATAGGTACCAAGTGAAGTTTGTCTTCACATATTAACAATGCTAGCATGTTTACAAACGACAGATGATAGACAGACAAAGGGCAGACGACAGATGACAGGCTATAAAAGACAGACAAGGCGACAGGTACCTAACCAACCTAACCTACTTAACCTACTTAATCAATCTAACAGAAGAGAAGAAGAAGAGAAAGATATGATGAAAGAAAGCTATGATAATGGATCCCCTGAATCCGTGGGGCCCTGGGGCAGGGGTAAAATGTCCAAAGACTTTTTAACTATTGTTTTTTGGTGAGCCCGTTAGCATGCCCCTAAAGGCATGAGCCCCTCCACCACGACAAGGTGGGCTCATGGAGGGGACCTACCTACCTACCTGCCTACCTAACCTACTTAAACATGCCTAACCTACCTAACGCGCACACGAATTCCGTTTTAAATACTACGTTTACTTATAAATTTAAGTTAAAACACTCATGTACCCTCACATTATTGAGATTATGTCCAGTACACGGCATCAGGTGACTTAAGCAACCACACAGGTCGTTAACTGCGAATTACCGATGCCCTCTCCACCATCACGCACGCGTATCTTCAGAGAACCGAATAACGCAACGAAACAAGGTGTCAAAAAAAAAAATAAAAAAATATATACACATAACAGATAAAACAGATTTAGTAAGAAGAAAGAGAGAGAAGAGAGAGAAAGAGAGAGAGAGAGAGAAAGAGAGAGAGAGAGAGAGAGAGAAAAGAGAAAGAGAGAGTGAGTGAAACCGATCAGCGAGACGATCTCTCCATTGCCGCATCGGTTTGAACACTGACGACGAGACGACGGTCAAACGGCTGCTATGAATTTTATTTTATTATTGAAAGCAAAACGATTGTCATTGGTCGAAAATATGTTCGTACCTGATTGGCTATTAGGATATTTTTAATTAAATAAGATTTTAAACTAATTAAAATATTATATTATACATAGGTACCACCCGTCAATTAACATTAATATTACGATAATTATAATGATAAAAACAATTAAAAACACGCAATAAAACATTACCGATCAACCTTTCAACCTTTTGTGTATTAATAACAAATACGTAATAAAATAGGTAATTTATTCATACTTTCTCCGATATTTTTTCAATCATACCCTTGTAAAATGTTTAATTCTTTGTCCGTAAGAAATTTTATTGCACCAAAATATAATATACAATTTTATAATTTTACTGAAATTTATAAATTTACATTTAGATGTTTTATTGTTATAAATAGTGATGAAAATAAAATAATAAATTGTGAATATATTTCAAATCCATGTTTTAATATTAAAATAATATTTCTTGTTAAATTTCACCCTGAAAAGATGTTGACAGTATCAAACTATATTTTATTGTCAGAATCTAAAATAACGAAGAACTGTCCAATACAGTGGTTATCAAAACCTTTGTTACCAGTGGTTCCCAAAGTGTGCGCCGCGGCACCCTAGGGTCCCTTGTTGTTGTTGTAGGGGTGCCGCGCCGTGCCATCAACCTTTACATGATTTAAATATAAATAAATTGCAATAAATAAAGATTACGTCGATTAAGATATAAAATATATAACTAAGAAATTAAGAGACTTTGTACCTACATTTGTTGTTTACATTCAACTAATGAAAAATGTAGGAAATTTTATAAAGGCATTTAATAAAAAACTTCGTATATAAAAAGCTCAAGTATATTCTAAAAATGATAAAAATGTTACTCACGTTTGTACGTTTTAAAATATAGTATGTACTACTATAATAAAATTAACTAAGAAGACATAACTGAGGTACCCATGTACATTTAACAATTTTAAATAAATCATTTAACAAACATTTTCCTGAACATATACGAATTAATTATAAATAGATTGAACAATTATTAAATATTTGCAGTAGATATAATGACAGTAAAAATGTCTACTGACATTGAAAATGAATTAATTTAGCTTCCTTTTGATAACAAACTTAAACAAATTGTTCAGTAAAATTTCTTTAGTGATATGTCGGATACACTTATGCATGGGAAATTGAGCAGGTTTTGAACCTAAAGCAATTTTAATATTATTAATATTATTTCTAAAATTTTACCTCTGTGAAAATATGTTTTCTTTAACGTAAAATTTCATAACATCCAAAAGAAATAGACTTTTAACCGAATATGATTTGTGGATTGCACTGTCTAAAATTCAGCCAAGATAGAATTAATTATTTGAAAACAGTCACTGTCAAATTTCGGATAATTTTTTTTTCCTTTTTGTAACAAAAATTTAATATACTTATATAAAAATTAAAACGTTTATTTATTTCGTTAAAACTGTACTTCTATAATGACATTATTATAGTTTTTAGCAGTTAGTGATGATAATTTTAGATTTTTTTTGTTTTGTTTTTGTTTCTTATGGCTAACAAAGATGTCATAGATCACGAAAAAATAGAAATAAAAATTATGGATCGTGAGATAAAAAGGTTAAAGACCACTGCTTTAAAC
>JAIPRM010004052.1:0-24082 GCA_025469315.1 Stegophylla sp. TES_Ste_2020 | reverse complement strand
TTCGTTCAGAATCGTTTTACTGAAGAAATGATTTATCGTTTCTTTAAAATATAATACGCCCGTCAAGAGAATACCACCTGTCGTGCGAAGTACACCCATCGTGCGAAGTATGTCCGCTTTTTTTTTACTTGCTTTTTTTTCCTAATAGTCGATCAGCCATGCTGATACTGTGTTTGAACCGAACACACAAGATTTCGATTATTTAAAAGAACATTACTTTTGGAACGAAAGTCGAATCAAACGGTAGAAATGAATCGAACGGTAGTTTTGGAAATAACTTCGAACAAAGATGAGCCACTTTCTTTCATGTATAATGAGCAGAGTTTTTAAGTTCATGCATTTTCATGTTCTTTTTGCTATATAGGAAAATATGCAGAGTCAATCAGAGCGAATCCGTTTCATAATAATGGTAATCAGAATACGAAATTTTATAATGCATATTTTGGATGTGTGGGTATATATTTTAACTTATAGCTGATTTTTTTTTTTTAGTTTTAATGCATAATATTTCCAACATATTTAAGAAAATTATTTTTCGGGATAAGTTAAAAAAAAAAAAATTGGACAATTGTCTTTCGGAAAAATTTTATATTAAATTATTCATAAAATACAATTTTTTTTCTTTCAAAATTATATCAAGTTAATTATAAAATACATAAAGTTATTTATAAAATATAAAATTTTTACATTATAATTGTTTTTTTTTTTCACTGCACATATATGAACGAAATATTTTAAATTTTTTAGTGCATGTTTTAATGCATATTTTACCAATTTTTAGTGGATTATTTTATGCTTATTTATGTGTTTTTAAGTGCATGAACTTATGAGTTCTGATAATGATTTATAAAGATAATATATTAAATTTACGTATTTAGACTGGAGGAGACAGTGAAAGCGGGTATTTAGTCCTCTTAGTCGAATTTTTGTTACTGAATCCAAATTAGCGAGTTATGTAAGTACAATTTTGTGAGGGAGCTGGAGGAATTTAGCCTCTCAAATATTAATAATTTACATTTTTTTTTTTACATACATATCTAATTCAAGTATTTAAATTTCACTAAAAACATACTTTCTAAAAATATTGTAGAAACAAATTGGAAATATAATTATATAAAAGGATCAATTTATATTTTAGTATTTTTTTAGTAATTATTTCTTACTGTCACCTAAATGTAATTACAAATTTGCCGCCATTTGGACAAAAATGACGTACATGTCACGTATTTAGTTCAAAGGTACTGTAGCACCGTCACTTGTTGGACACGATGTAGAATTGTTTGACACTACGTTTTAATTGTAAGTTTGAGATTATTACTTTAGCGTCTTAGTACAATGATTTTAACTTATACGTTTATCTTTTTTTTTTTTTTTTTTGTATTACTGTTTTTATGTTACATATTTTATTGTTTTTCTCGATATGCCTACAATAAAATAACAATTTTAATTTTAATATTTTCATTAATTACTATTAAAATAAATAAATAAAAAAATAATAATTATATTTATAGTTATCATAATGTGTTTGTACCGTGTTTCGAATACCTACGTACGTACGTTTCAATATCGGAGCAATAAACTTAAAATTTACATTTCAAGTACGAACTTGAAATGTATAAAACAACGCCAATATTTTTAGTCTCCGCGTTCACGTAAAAAAAAAAAAAAAAAAAAACCGGCTATGCTAAAATATTCCATTTCCTCGATATAAAGTCAACATTGGCGGTTGTAAATGCAGACACGATTGTATGCGATTCAAATGGAATCTTTGGTACGTGCTGCAGCGTTATTTTCGTTTGGCATAATTTTCGCATCGAATTTACTCAAACAAAATATAACGTCGACCTCTCCCTCGGGAAAAAAATTCGTGTTTACGTGTTCTCGCACGATTTCAAATCATTATTATTATTATTTTTCAGTTATTCGGTTATTGTTGACTACAATAATTATTATGTTTAGATATACGTACGTATGCGATGGAATAAAATAAAACTACTAAAAATACTTTGGCACCACATGACATTATCTAATATTATTATGTTGAATCGTTATTTATGCAAGCAAATTATTTACACGATGAAAATGTGTAAAACTGCCGAAAAATGAGTATCGAATGTACTGAAGTATAGTAATAATAACTTGAAAAATGCTGTGCGAAAAAACCGGTTAGACAGTGGTGATGGAAATTCGTCCTTCATTGTAGCAATTTGGATGAGTTTTGTTTACCATAAGCTTAATAATATTTGGCGCCAAAATGATTTTGTTCTCCAAGAAGATTACTATTGAAATGAACTGTGACAATTTGAATCAAGACTTAAAATTACCTTTAACAACCATAGCTCATACATTATACTATATTATAAGATGTATATTTTTCTTTTGAGTGAAGAAAAAAAGTTTGTGTTTTCATAATGATACTTATTTTAGATTTTGAGTGAAGTGAAGAGTTAGTGTTTTTACAATGATGTTTATTTTATTATTATTATTGTTATTATTATTATTTTAAGTACACGTTTTCGTATAGAAATAATTGTCCAAAATTTTAAATTCAGGAACTATCTGAAACAGGATTTTTTTCTTGATAATACTTTAAAGAGGCCATTTTTAGAATTTTCTCATTGTTTAGTTTCTCATTGTATTGTAAAAACATAAGCTTCTTCACTTTGTTCAGAATCTAAAATAGTACTCCTGTGTATTATACTGACTCTTCACTCTGATCGATTTATCGTTACTTTAAAATACGACATATATACCTCGAATTGACTATTTTTATTATTCGGTGAATATTTTAAATTTCTATTTGTATTATTTTTGAAGTTACGGAAAAAACAATTTTAAATTTTATGAGAATTTCGGTAATAGCATATTTTGCCGTTATTTTTCAATATTTTGATAGATTTTCCACGTTTTTGAAGAAGTATTAAGAAATTTGAAAAATGACCTACTTAAAGTACCATCTGATTGTGATTTCGGGTCTATAGAGTTATTGATCGAATCTTTTGAACGAGTAACTAACAAGCAACTAACTATAAGAAAAAGTGTTTCCAGAAAGAGAAAAAAAAAAATAAAACAAAAAAATAAACATAATTGTAAAATCATAAGCTTCTGCGCTCTGCTCAGAATCTAAAAGAAAAATAATCACTTTCAACCTCTCATAAAATAAAACTAACTATACAGTGTGTATTCCTTCTACTTCATACCACCCTATATTGGTCCATAATATCAACTAGGTATAAACTAATTTAATTTTAATACGCATTTATAAACCAAAATAATTTAGAATATCATTTATAAGAGATAATGCCAGAGTTAGCGTAAGTTATGTATTGTCTCTGTTCACCCGACCCTAACTCAGTTCACTCGACTAACAAAGGAGTAACAGGGATTTGAGTTTTCGATTTTTTAAGTAGTCGTATCTTCTTTGTCATGTTTAATTTTTGAAGACGTGCATGCTCTCAAAAATTGGATTCCCTTAAATGTTTAATATGTTTTTAAGTTTTACTATATATCGCTATGATAGAAGTTTTATTTCTTTAAATGTTTTTGCTATATCACTGGTTGGGTGATCAGAGAAAACCAAAAATTTTCGAGAGAAATGTATTTCTTCTCATCATACTTTTTTTTAAACACAGGTCAGTGTTTTAATTAGTATGACTTAAATTCTCTAATTTGTTATTAGACTTCGAAATTTAATTACACTGTAATAAATTTAATAATTATAATTTAATTGTTTTTACGAGATTATATTTCGCATTTATTCTCATAGGAAATAAATACCATGTATACCTGTACTGATTCGTATAATATGCAGTCAATTTTTTGCCATCTATATGAAAATTGTATTTGTATATGGACTGATTTTATCATTTAAAATTCACTGAAAAAATAATAGCGAGAGATGTAAATATTAGTCACAAAATGTAGATGAGATTCCATTTGTATTATTCTTTACGCCATAATTTTTTATGCGTAAGTTCAAGGACAAAGAAGAGTAAACAAATAGCAATTATTTTATTTAAATTTAATTACGTAATTGACAAAAGTCAGAACATTGTAGGCTGTAGGGACGTATTAACGATACAACGCAATGTAGCAATTACACATTTTGTTACCATTGCATTATTTTGATAGATTCAGTCGATAATGCCAGATTTAAAAAGCCGGACATACTTCGCACGATGGGTGGTATTCTCTTGACGGACGAATTAAATTTTAAAGAAACGATAAATCTTTTCTTCAGTAAAACGATTCTGAACGAAGGAAGTTAATATGTAATATAAGAAAAAAAAAAATTTTCAAAAAATATCCAAAATTTTTTTTCACATTTTCAAAATTTTCTTGCGCCAAAATCTTTTTTCTAGAATTTTCTATCTATATTAAAATTTTCATAAAATTCGGATCAAAAAATGGTGGTTTTCGAGTTGTTTTTGTCAAATTTTGGGTAGTTTTTTCAAAAAAAAAAACATTGAAGAATTGGGAAATTCAAAAAATGACCTCTTTAAAGTACAATCTAGAGGCGAATCAAGTTTCAAAAAGTTATTGATCAAAACTTTTGGACAAGTATTTCTATACGAAAAGTTGTACAAAGAAAAAAAATAAAAAAATTAAAAAATAAACATCATTGTAAAAACACTAGCTTCTTTACTTTATTCAGAATCTAAAAAAAATAGAGTTATATAATTTTAGTTTTTAATTAAATATAAAAATAATTTGTGATGGATAATTTTTTTATTCGGATTTAGAATAATCATTATTGTATATACTTTATATTTAAACAGTTTTAAATTAAATCTAAGGGATGCGAAGAATGTATTGATTTTTCAATTCAACTATATTTTTGAATGGGGAATTTTGTTCAAAAGATTTCAGTAGATAAAAATTTGCATTTACTTGGCAAGTTAAAATTTAAACAGATCATTTTAGATAATTTTAATAGTTTATCCAAGTTTCAGGAAAAATGAACCAAAATTTGATTAAAACTGGTAAGTATTCCATTTAATATTGTTGATAAATGTTCATAAAATAAATTTTCATAAAATTGATTTTATTAATTTAATCGTCAAAGCTATAAAAATAATGGTGTTAGAAAGTTTACCAATTTGTTTGCAACCTCTTTCGGACAAAATAAAATCTATAAAATATTGGAAATATCTGGTTTTTTAAATATCTTCACATTATAAAATGTTAATTAAATATCCGGTTAAAAATGATTTCCTTATATTATTAAATTATTATTCTATTCTGTGCTAATACATTCTCCCCATTTTTTTTTCGATCGATTTCCAATATTAAATTTTTTTATTTGAATAGTTATTTGTGAATATTGATATGGTATATTTCCGATTATACAAGCGCTCTAAATATCAAAACGTGGTAAAATTTTTCAAATAATTAAATCAATATTGATTATTTTGTTAGTATTCAAAAATCAATATCGTTTTAGTCATGAAAAGTTCCTCAGTAATTTAACATACATAGTATTTTGGATTTTCTAAAAAAATAAACTTAAACAAAAATTATTCACTCAAGTCCTACAATAATTTATTTTAAATTTACAATAATTTCATACAACACTGTGTTCGGTCATGCGGCTATTCGTTAAAATTATCAATGTGTTAATGGTGTTATACGGTTACAATCGAATTTCATCCAGATACCGAAGAAACGGAGTGCGATCTTCCATCATCGTTATCTTATCGGTTCTTTTATAGTTTTAATTATATCGATTATATCGATTTAATTATTCTCTATAGCAAATAAACAAAATATTATTATTGTGGATACTATGTTTAATAACAGTATTCATACTGATTATAAGGTAACATATATTTTCAAACTTCTAAGGTTGATAGAATAAATGTTGAATAATTATTTATGAGATACGTATACAGGGACTTGATTCACTAAGCATACTTACTCCTTTTTTCGGCAGTAAAAATTACTAGAATTTGGATGTTTTTTTCAGAATATTCAAATCACGATAAAAATTATATTTTCATGTCACCTTAAAAATTTTCTGTGGAGATTCAATTTTTTTTCACAAAGGAAAATTGTCTTTTGGGCACATAATAACGATATTATATTTTGTTCAAAAACAAATGCTATTGATACATATTATGTATACAAATGCACATTGTTAATTACGAGATAAGTAAGGTAAGTATATAAGAGTAGATAAGCAGTTATTACTTATTATCTTACTCGTTAACAAAAAAGGTTACTAATTACATTAGAGCTGTCATACATATTATTATGAGCAGGATATTCATGTTTGTAGAAAAATATAATTTTTTTTTGGCAAGTGTTCCTGATTTAAGTTTAATTATGTAGCTTCATGATTATTTGAAATCCATAACTATAATAACACTGTACATAATATAGCCTATAGAGTATAGATAATATATTGAGTGCTTACCTAAGAAGGCATATTATCTTTAATCCTTCAATAAGATTTACTCAAAAACAACTAGTTTTTGATTTCAATACATCAAAATAGTAAAAATGGGGGGAGGGGGTATTTAAAAAATAGTTGTGTCACCACAGGACATTCTTAAGGTGAAATGAAAAAAAAAGTAATGGAAAACATAGTTTTGGTAAAGCATATTAACTTGAACATTAAAAAAAAAAAAAAAATTCTAAATTTTTCCATTTTTATGGCCAAAAAAGGGTTGAACGCACTCAGTGAATCACCCTGTATAAACAAAACAAATCTGCGTCTAACGTAAACTTGTTTTCAATTTAGTTTTTTAAATTATGAACTACTTTGTCAAATAAGCAATTTGACTAATGTGTCACCACAAGACATTTTTAAGGTGAAATGAAAAAAAAATTATGGAAAACATAGTTTTAGTAAAGCATAATAAGTTGAACATTCCAAAAAAAAATCTAAAATTTTCCACTTTTATGGCCAAAAAATGGTTAAACGCACTCAGTGAATCACCCTGTATAAACAAAACAAATCTGCGTCTAATGTAAACTTGTTTTCAATTTAGTTTTTAAAATTATGAACTACTTTGTCAAATTAGCAATTCGACTAATAAGGAAAAAAATTATGGCCTGAAGGTCAATAATATTGTAAAAATAATGATTAATATCTGGTAGTATTAGTTTCAAGTTTCTCGAATTATATATATTCCTGAACAGTACGACAAAATTCATAAAGTTCAATAATAATTGTAGTTATTAAAGTTATAATTTGTAGAATTTTTTTTTTTGCAATTTTACTAAAAATTACTAACCAATTTCCGTGTATAATGTTGTGGAAACGTTGGATAGCATTAAATATCCCAGACGTACTATTGATATTTAAATAAAATATTTTTTTACGATTTAAGCATGTCAATGGTTAAGACATAAAATCTGGTTTGAAGAGAACCAAACTCTTATATATTATGTTAGTTTGAAAAAAGTATCCGATGAATATCAAAACACACTCACACAGTTACGGATTTGCAGTTTAGATTAAAAAACCTATAACTTGAACTTGGCAGCTAATTAAAATCATCATTGCTGTGTTAAAATATTAATTATGTTCACTGTTATAATTAGAAATATTATCGTGATAATTATTTTTATTAAATATAAAAATAAATATTAAATTCAAACTGTATAGACTATAAGTGTATGCATAGTTTTATCAGGATTAACATTTATAATTATTATTTAAGTTATAGTACTGCTATTCACAGTGTACTTGCAAAAGTCACTACAAAACAGTAAACCTGATTTTATTTTAACTTTTCAAACGATGTTTACAAAATTGTTATGGTTATTTTTTTAAATCTATTATCTACCATTTATCACGGAAAAATAACACAACATTACTCCATGATTATGGGATTTTATTTATTTTTCATAGTGTATATTTGAATCTCTATCGCATTTCTTTATTTAAATATTCAACTTTTCAGTACATTTTGAAAAATAATTTTCTATATACAAATTTTTTTGTTTAAAATTCAAAATTTTACAAACGGGGCTAAAATGTTTATATTTTAGAATCAATGTCAACACAAAGTGCGTCCCATATAGATAAATCTAGAATTCACTTCTATATGCACAATTGATCGCAATCATATTTGATTATTTTAATACTTTAGATCTGTTAATATTTCTGAAATAAAAAACATAACCTTTTTTTACCAGAAATATGCTTACGAGGTTTTAATTTTAATCCTCGACATAATAATTTGACCCAAATTATTGTCAACAAGGTTATTTTTTTGATTTGAATGTTTGCGATGTCCTATTAAAATAATTTTTTAATCGTAATATTTTGATTTACATATTTTCACAGTCTATGCTCTATCAAGTTCAATTGTTCGTCGGCCTTAACTTCAAAGCGTTAATTATTGTTTATTTTAATAGCTATTATTAGATAGATAAAAAAAAGGGCTTTTTGTTCTCCAATTTATGTGATGATTGATAATTGAAAGACGAACTAGCGAAAAACGATTATTATTTAACTGAATGTTTTACATACTTGATATAATATAATAAACAATACGTATTACGGACTATGCGTTTTTTTTAATAAACTATGTTTTAATAAATATTCGTATCAATACGTTTTTGCAGATGATTATTATTAACGTGTTTTTTTTGCGAATTCAATTATTAATGCTATTGAATTTTAAGAAGTAATAATTGCACGGAACACCAATTATTATTCACTATTTATTATACACATATCAAATGCTCGAATAATTTCTTTATAATTACCTATTGTACTAGCCGCGTTACCCGACGTTACCAAGTTAAGATTGTTTTATTTTAAATATTTTTTTAATCGTTAAAAATTTTATTGTTAACGACATAGCAATCCCGTGCAACTTTGTTTGCCCGAGTATTTAGTATATTTTTATTATTTTTGTATTGAAAGTTAAATTTTCGATATTTATAGATGCAATGGAAAGTGATCACCAATCCGTCCAGCGAGCGGAAAAGACTACTTTACAGATTATTCATAAGGAAAAAAAAGTTGTCCAAAGAGCATTGGAAATACAAAAAACATGATGAATGCTTTATCAAATATTAGCAGGAGAGTTTCTCTTGTACATTTCTCGTCATGGTAAGTTTGGTATTTTATGAAACGATTTGACATACCTAAAGTGCTGACAGTGAAAAGCAGTGGCGTTTATCCTAAAGCAAAGATGTTACTTAAGCTACGTATTTAAAATAGAGTGGGTTCCCTTGGAGACCAGAGTCAATTGCAAGATTTTTTTATCACTTATCATTTTAAGTGGAGATGATGATCATCGCTTGGTTTGTCTATTATATATTGTATCTAAAGTCAAATTTAGTATATTGTTCTCAACACTATTACCTATCAGTAATAACATTATATACGTATTATACATGTACAATGTACATAACATTATGTTATGGTTATATTTGATAAGTACCCCGTATACAGGAATATAAAATAACAATATTGTGTCTCAATAATAATTGCATACAAAAAAGAATTCTTTTTTTATAATATAAGGTTTGAATTCATAAATTCAAAAGCTTAAACTATGACGTTCATAAAATATAAATCACGGTTTTTGTTTTTTTTTTTTTTTAATTTGATGCAAAGTTTTATCGAAATCCATTCATCATTATTTATTTTCACAGAGGGGTTCTAAAACGTATGCGATGTGATGGTTGCATAAAAAAATATGTAGCTCAATATTAGACGATACATTCATTGTGTTTTTTCTAAAACGTATTTTTTTAGGGTAGCTTCCAGACAGAAGTAGGTTCATCCAAGATAACGATACTTTATAAAGAATAGGTTGGTAACTAGGGAATTTTTTCAAGTACAACATGTATATTTTATACTTTTCAAGTTACGTGATATTTTATTTTTACTTATTGTCCTAAAATTCATTCGAAATTTTTGAACCACCCTTAACATTTCTGTAACATTAAAATGCTTAAATTATTACAATATTATTATCCTAGGTAGGTGCAGATCCAGAAAATATCTCGGAGAGGGTCATGTTGTTATAAAGTAAAACATTGTCGCAATTATACAATAACAAAAGTATAAATTAATATTAATTTGTATCCTGTTTTTTTATTTTAAGCAAATAATATCTTACTAAAAATGCATCGATTTTTTCTAGACGTTTTGACTTGCTAATTCTTTTCATAAAACTAACCTATGTCCGAAATAGAGAAACATGATTGCGTGAAATTAATCAAAGTTAAATTGAATTAAATTTATTTAGAAAATTTAATTATTTACTTATTTTTATCATAAACTCTGTGTTAAAATCCATTTAATTTTTTTTATTTATTTCAGAATTATATTTAGTAGAATTTTATCCTAAGTATAGCATTATATTTTTTTAATATTTGGATATTTGTACTATAATTTGTAATTAATAATCATAAATTATGATTATTTGTTATTCATAAAGTATAATTTAATACAGTTTTAATAGTATTAATTTTAATAATTATTATTATAGTAATATTATGATAATTAGAAAGTATAAAATAATTTAGTATTTACTATAATAAATTTGTATATTATATTTTATATTATGTCAAGTATCATATAGAGCAAAATATAGATGGCCAAGAGAAAAATTTAAAAACAATGCGTGAGTTAATTTTAAAATAAATATAAAAACTGAATTCTGGAAGGTCATAACATTCATGATCCCTCCCCTGGATTCACCGCTCTCCTAGATAATACTTTTTAGCTACATTTATCATAGTACGTCGTTCAGACATCGTCGGGGCAGCCCGGATTTCATACACCCGTCTCGATTTTGGTGATTTTACAAAGAAAAGCGGAAAACATGGTTATATCGGTAAAAAAAATTATGTCAGGTATCAAATCTCTTTGTTAAACTCTGTATAAATATATTATATTATTTAATTTATTTCGATGTTCCTGTATTTACTGGAATGCTACGTATTACAATTTGTATAATTAATGTAGGTAAAATAATAATATGTAATTACTACTTTTGATCATATTTTTAAAAGGAACGTTACAAAAAGTATTGATCCAAAAGTAAAATTATCTTATTGAATTATAATTTAACAATAATATTGTTTATTTGTAAACTTTTTTTTTCAATTAAATTGTACTAATGAAAATTCTTATATCCTTATCCAATACATATTCGTGGTATTATCTCTCTCCCCTTTTCCCTGAAACGGAATTTTGGTGTTCGGATTTGGTTTAAAAACATTATGGTAACCGCATCCTATGGATGAAGTACGGTATAAAAACAAAATTAGTTTTTCGACATTGATAATGAGTGATACATGAGTACTATACTGCTTGATACTTAAAACCATATTAAATTCAACTTAAGACTTAAACATAATTACTTTTATTTCCAACTACAACAATATAGTATAATATTGATAACTGGATTCATAATAAAAACATAATTTTATCCATGATGTTACAAATGACCCTATCGATTGGTAATGTTTGTATTAATGACTTGAAACATTTATGATATTAACAATTTAATATTTACTCATATTGATACAAAAGTCCTATTGATTAATTTTTACACGCGTTGATTGTTTGACACGGGAAATAAGATTATTTGAAACAAATCGATTTTTCAATGGAATTTTAACGAAAAAAAAAAACGACGTTTTTATAAAAACGTATTTCGTGTTTTAAAATGTAATTCCACAGTGGTTTCGAAAAAACAAAAAGCTATAAACACAAAAAACAAACGGGACGTCTGTCAGCTGCCGCTACGGGCACTCGTCATTGTGGTAGTAAATTACTTTTCAATTTTTGTTTACCACTCGTCAACTTTATAACATTATGGGCGTGTAATATGGTCAAATCGCTTCAACCCGCCGCGTTTTCGTATTGCCAATAAATCTCTTTTTATCGGCCGTTGAGCAGTGACGTAGCGTAGTGGCGTAGTGTGTTCTGAAATGTGTGTTATTTCGTGAAATACGTAGGTGGCTTGTGTATGCGTCACAAGGAGTATTTTCTTTTTCTCGGTAATAGACCCTCGTACATTTGTTTTGTAATTTCTTGAGCCATGTCATTTTTGACCGACTATAAGGGCGGTGATCGGATCGGTGGCGCGGAGTCGATATTAGAATTCGCAGTGATCATTTAATGAAATATATTCACTTAACCGATACAAAACGCATCCCCCGAGAAAATATTATTCTATGGAAAAATTGATTTTTCTACTTCATATTGTCTGATGCATACTCAAAGTTCGATCGAAAAATCTTTAACCAGGAATGTATTTTCTGCTGTAGGAAATATTTCTACGAGTCTCATAGTCTCTACTATGTGTAATAGTATTTTGTAGGTAATAAAGTCACAATAAATTATACATGTATGTATTATATTTAAAATACAATTATATCTTATATTTAGTATTAACTGAGTATCGTTCTAAAGTATTTTGTATCTTGTATTTAAATATTATTTTTATTTAATGTATTTAGTATTCAGTATTTTGGAAAATAAAATAATTCAAGTAAATACTAAGTACTTTTTACACCGGCCAATTAACAATTGACCGAGAAAAAATAATTTTGTGTTCATACTAGTGACTATGTTATTCTTAAAAGAAAATTATATTGTACTTATCTTTACTATTATTAATAATTTTATTATTTTAGTAATGAATGTTTTGAATTTATATTGTTTGATGACACAGTGTGTATACAGCAAGGATTTTCGTTTATGGTACTGTTCTGTACAGTTGTACGCTTCCTATAATTAATTTTTTTTCTAGTGTATTTTGTATTTTGTATTTTGTATTTCCTCGGAGATAATTCATGTATTTTGTATTGTATACCTATTTACTTATAGAAATCAAATGTATTTTGTGTCTTGTATTTATTCGATGTAAATTTTAGTATTTAGTATTTAGTATTTAAATACAATTTTAAAAGTATTTTGCCCATCCCTGATTATATCTCAGATCTCTTCTCCGATAATGTACACCTGCCTACTTATTTGTCCTATTTTGCTGCGTGTGAGTATCGCGTCGGCGCTAAGACGGGTGTGAACAGGTGTGGACTAGAGTGTTATCACATAAAATTACCTAATTTAAACAAAGTTTCGGTGCAAGCAACGCTTACATTGCTTACATAATATACTAGGTGCGCTTATTTTGTACATAACATAAACATTTGTGAAATGAAGCTCTAACACGCGTGCGCGTTAATTTATTAATTTTTCGTTAAACCCGAAGATAGGTAATTTGTGATATTATTATTGTGGAAGATTAAGGCAGAAAAAATTAATTAAAAAAAAAAAAACAATTAAGATTTCTCGTTGTTATGTTACCTGAAACGGCTGCTGCGGCGAGACTTCTGATGCTGACTGTGACACGTGATGACGACGACGACGACGACGACGACGACGATTTTGACATTATTACTGTTTTAATTTTATTCTTTTATCTCCCACACTCGGGAAGTTGGGCGTATATGGGTAGACACGTTGGTGGTTTACCGCGGGCTTCTCGTACAACGGCTGTCGTTCGTTAACTTATTATTAAAATAATATTGAATTCGTCACCCGAGAACGAAGATAGTCTCGGAACGCGGTGTAAAAACGAGTATGTAATGTAATAAAATAACAATAATATTAAGTAGGCGTTGTCGCTGCACCACACTGTAGGTCGTCACCAGGCGTATGACGTGTATTATGCAGTGATATTACAGTATTTCCGGTCGGTATTCGTATACAGTATTAAATTTTAATATACATATTATTATTATTATTATAAGTTTATCGGTCCGAAGCGTCGCGTAGATAATAAAATTGACGTTTAGCGTTTAGTCGCGGGTCCTCCGAGGCGTATGATTAGTATTTATATTTTTTCTATTATTGTTATCACCTACACGCACAGGTGGTGGTCATAATAATAGCGGCTGGTTGGTCACACACGCACGTAGACTGAAGTGTGCACCTATTATAAAAGTTTTCCCGTTGACGAGCACGAAGGGAGTCGTGATGTGTTTGTGTGCGGCGCGCAAATAGGCGTCGACGACGACGACGACGGTAAATCACATATACAGGGTGATTTTTTTCATTCCACCGCTAACGCGCGATACAGGCTATATTTTATGAAATGTGTTAGTGGCGGTTTTTTGAAACTTTCATCCCCTGTGTATTCGTAATGAGTATTATACATTTTTTTTTTTTTTTTGATTATTAAAGAAGTTTTAAATTCTGCTGGTAAATCGTTCAATTTCTAAACTCGAACTCTTTATTTCTAATTATTGACCTAATACTATATTTCAGTAAAAATATTCATGTGTCTACATGAATTTAATCGTAATAATAATTTAAAGTTGGATCGGGTGCACACGAATGACACGGGACGGGCATAATTTTTTTTTATCGTCAGACTTAAATATTTGACTGCCCTTACTACTGTGCGGTACTTGTTGCTAGACATATTATTATACTATCGTTAGGGCAATATTATTAGATTAATGTTTACTTACACGGATATTTTCACAAAAGAGACACTTTAGTAGAATTCGATGTCAGGTTTAAAGTCATCCGTTGTTCAAAAATCAAGATTCAATACCGTGTTTTTTTTTTTAACTTTTTAGTGTTATGAAAAATAATGAAACAAAATAGTGTACTGAGAGCTTAACGAGCGGGTTCGTTAACAAAAAATATGATAAAATATGAAACAAAAATTATGAATATTTTCTGAAGTAAAATACATGAGTTTTTATAAAAAACTCATCCTATAACCAAATAATCGAATGATAATATATTACGCTGTGTTTTTTTTCTCGGACGTGACCCGCGGTCATTGCCATAACGACCAATTATTTGTGTTCGTTGCCTCGCGCCTCGGTTTCTGATGACAGTCAAGACAATGGCAAAAAACATTTACAATCGCATTGTTATTCGTGCATAGGCTATTCTAAACGAATACATTTAGTCGATCAGTAGTAAGTGATTAGTTCAATAACAAAAATAGTTAATACCTTAATGTATATTTGTGTACGTTTATACATTTGCACTGACGTGTACACACGACTATGCTTTACACCACGATGATTGCCAACATGTTCAGCTAATAAAGTGTCGAGTTAAATTCACTCAGTCAAATATTTCAGGTTTTTCTAACGTATATTGAAATGCAATGAAATTAGATTTTATTGAAATTTATTCGATAGTTTTTATTTAAGTTAAAAAAATGTCGGTCGAAAAATGAAACGTTTTCAAGGTCACGCCATAAACGAAATCGCGAATAATATTACTAATTTGTATAATATAGGAAGATTCACTAAGCGTGCTCAGCTCAGCCCCTTTTTTAGCCGTTAAAGTACAAAAATTTGGATTTTTTTTCAAAACGTTCAAGTCAATATAAAAACTATGTTTTTCTAAGCCACCTTGAGAATGTTCTGTGGAGATACAATTATTTTTTCAAATAGCAACCCCATATTTTAACTGCGGAATTATATTCAAATTATTTTTCTGTGAATTTTGATGTGTTGAAATCAGAATTTGAACAAATAGTTTTTGAATTATTCAAATTTAAGTACGAAGGAAAATGTTCTCTTGGGCACTCGTTATACGTAGGTATAATATTTGTTCAGAAAAAAAAAAAAAGCTATTACTACATATTATGTGTACGAATGTACATTACAAATTACGGGCGTCGCCGTTATTCGTTAAAATCGACCTTTCCGTTTACCACCAATATGATAATATAGATTTCAGTTTTCCGCCTTCACGAATTTCAGATTTTTAGATTTTAGTAACTCCTTATTGTCATAATTGAAATATATAGATTACAAAGATATGATATTAAGATGTAATATATAATAACACGGCTTATTATTTATAAATCCGGAAGAAGTAGGTAAGTAATTGTTTTGTCTTTATGAACGAGTACCTAAATGTACAATATAAAATACATTTGTTGAAATAATTAAAATAAATATCATTTAAAGGTTAATTTAAATATCATGTTAAAAAATTCGGCACCGTCGTCGCTTCGCACTATTATGACCAAGGTCAGAAATTTTATGCACTAAAAAAAAAAAAAAACGAATGAAAAAAACTCAAATATGCAGTATAATATGAAACCATTTTTATTTTAAATATGTATTTAAAAGTATAATTATGAAAAAAAATGTATTTTTTAATTAGGTACAAATTATGAATTGAAAATTATAAATGAATAATTATGAAAAAAAAATTATTTTTTTTTAAATAGATACAGATCTTTTATTATTTTTTCCTCTTAATATAAATAAATATATTTCTACTTGTGAAAAATTTTAAATTAAGTAAGCTGGGCCAATTAAAACAAAGCTGAAATTAATAATATAGGTACTTACAGTATAATTAAAAATATAGACAAGGTGACGGTGTGCAGCAGTTCTAAATCTTTAAGTTGTTTAATTCGCATATTTCGACTGTTGAAAATTTGTTTGTTTTTATAGTTTATTAACAATGAGTTATAAACATAAAATATGCTTTAATAAAATCTTTTAATATGCAAAATCATATAAATTTAGTAGAATATGCAAAATAAATTTTTGTATTTAAATTGTATGAATTTTGAAACGAATTTATATCAAATCAGATTTTGAATATGCAGCTTCCTAATAAATATGCAAATGCATACATCTCCGATCTCTGATATGACATTGAGCGTCACTTCGTTCCGCAGCACCGTTCACTTCGCAAGACTCCCCTCGCTTGCTTCTCAAGCTCGTGTTAAAATGGATATCAACTTTCGGCTTGTTGTGCAACATGAGGATATTTCGGCTTGATAATCGATTTGCTTATGTGACGTGAGGAAATTTCGGTTTGATGATCGGTAATTATCGATAAACTCTCGAGTAACCAAAGAAACAGTGTATTATATTTTACAATGTTATAGCGATATAAACGGTAATCGCCCATTTTGGTCCATTATTTTTGTATGGGAAGGAGGGGATGGAGGGAGTTGCGCTATAATAATTTAGTCCACGGGCGCCAAAAAGCTAAACACGCCACTGCTCTAGATATGTTTTCTTAGTAAGGGGTTACCCAAAATCTGAAAACCTAAAATTCGAGGTGGTGAAAACGGTAATGTATATAATATATTATCATATCGGAGATAAATTCTGACGGTTAGTCGATTTTGACGGAAAAGTAGTTCACATAAAAATTACGTGATAAGAAAAGGTAGATAGATAAGATTAGATTGAGTAGTTATTATCACTTTATTATCACTCGTAAATAAAAGGTTACTAATAATTGCATTATAGATGTCATAAAAATTATTATAAGCAGGATATTCATGTTTGTAGAAAATTATAGTATAAAAACGTTTTGGCAAGTGTTTCTCATTTAGGTTTAATTGTGCAGCTACCTGATTATTAGAAATCCAAAACTGTAATGAGAATTACAATGCACATAATATAACATAGCCTATAGGCTATAAGTAATATATTAAGTACATACCTAAGAAGATACAGTACAACTTCTAGTTCGAATTTTGATTTTAATTCATCAAAATTCACATCATAATGACCTGAATAAAATTCCGTAGTTAAAATAAGGGGGAGGGTGCCATTTGAACAAAAAAGTGTGTATTACCGCACGACATCCTTAAGGTGAAAAAAAAAAAATTATGGAAAATATAGTTTTTATAATAAGTCGAACATTCCCAAAAAAAAAAAAAAAAAATCCGACTTCTTCCATTTTTATAGCCAAAAAGAGAGGGGGGGGGGTGAGCAATGAGCATGCTTAGTGAACCACCATGTATGAGCGAAAACGTTTTCGCAAAGTTCAAAGTTCTTGCGATTTATTGTATCATTTTTGTTCTATACTACCGAGACGTATAATTTTATACGTAATGAACTCCTGTGTCTTGCAATTGCAGTACCGTCGTCGAGCATCGTGTCTCAACGCTAAGTTTATTACACAAGTCGGTTAGTTTTCGGTTGAAATTGGACGACGATTGGACTTCGTTTGCTGCATTGTAATGTCGAGTTGAAATCGTGTCGGAATAGTATTAGAGTATTAGAATTTAGAACGTGTTGATCCGTGGCCGTTAAAGGCTTTGGCTACATAATTTGACAATAATAACAATAATAACAACAATTATTATTAATTTTATGATAATAAATTGTTGCCTGAGAATAAATAATATGTACGTATCGCATTAATTCGATTTCTAGTTTTTGTACTAATTAATCGATGAGTAATTATTTAAGTATTGGCCATTAGGGAAAACAATTTTTTTTTACCCATTAACTTAAGTAATATATTAGGGTAATGGTTAACCTCTAGCAACTTCGACGTTAACAATTTTTCTCAATTAAATACTTAAGCACGTTGTTCAATTACAAAATTAATCCTGATTGAAAAAATTTAAGGCACGAGACGAAATAAAAGAAATCGGGTCATTAATAATAGATTTCATGTTCGCAAACGTGTATTTCACTTGCATACATTATCGAACAGGTCAGTCGACCTGTAAGCCAAGCTCAAAAACAGAACAAATGCGCCGCGCCCGTAATGTATGACAACAGTCGACCGTACAATGTTTATTATACTCTGTACAACTAAATGGAGTTGAGCGGTATTCAAGAGCGAGACAAGAATCAAAATTCTGCGTTCATTCCAACCTAAGTTCTAAGGGTGCTAAAATAGTTGATTTGAAGTAAAATTTCAATCTATCGAGATAGAAAAAAAAAATCTACTTAATCAAATTTAATGCAATTTTGGCTACAGGTTTATTTTATAAAACACTAGAAATCACGAAAAAAAAAAAAAAAATTCTAAAAACTCAACAGTTTCTTGTGTCTGTTGTATGTCTGTTTTGTCTGAAATCTAATGCTATCTAATGCTAGGAAAGCGTTTTAAAGGTTTAACTATTAATAAGAACCATAGTATAATGAAAAAAAAATTGGAAAAAAAAAATGTAATTCCCAAAAACAGCCGCTAAGTATTTAATAGCGATTTTCAGACAAAACAGGTATAAAGTTAATTGGTATAACTTAGAAGAAATGAGGAAAATTTAGAGGAATGTTTGAAGAAGAACTCGGTAAATCAAAAGCTTGAATGATGTTAATAGAAGTGCATTTTTTGGGCAGGTTTTTTTTTTGTAGCAAGAAGTTTATTTTATATTGTCTTATTTTTGAGTTTGGCATTTTTGTTTACTTTTTTGTAGTAATCTTTGGGGCATTGATTATTCTTTTCAGTACTTAGATAAAACACCCATTGAAGGGCTCCAATGCAACAACGAGACAAGTCGTCCATATTTTGAAATTATTCAGGAGACATGTTTTATTTCACCAAAACTTTAATAATTAATTTTTTTATTTGAAAATTCGACATGAGTATCTTTAATTACATGTTAATAGTTGAGTAAAATTAATTTAAATTTTAAATACATTTTTGATCTCTAAAATAACTTGGAAGTATGAAACATGTGGACTGTGGATTTACCTGGTTTTTTGTTCGTTAATAATTGTAATACATTTTTCGAAAACCAAGACAAGTTCAAAAACAAGCAAAAACTAGACAAGTCCGGACTTAGCTTGTTTTTGCCCATAATATTATAAGCCAGACAAGTCCATTTACTCAATAACTCCATAAATAATCATTGGACTTGTCTTATTATTGTCGAATAGAAATGTAAAGAAAAAAAATCTGTATGCGATAACATCAAAAAGTGAGTTTCGAAAAAAAGTGAACTTGTCTCGTTGTTGCACGGAGCCCTTCAATTACAAAATATAGTTAAAATAATTATTAATAAATATTCTTAGCTAAATATCACTTGATATTGCAATGTCCAATTAAAAAAACAATCTTCTGATTTCTAACTTCATCCGCATCAATACTTAGTGTTTAATAAAAATGTAAATAAGAAGTATAAATTCAGTTTGTATTGATGCCTGGACAACACAAGGCCAGAACAAAATATTATGTCCATATGTTGTTTTGGCGTGGTTGAGACTGCGTATCTGCTGACTACTAATGAATAACTTAATAATAATTTCATAAAAATTATAATAATAAATAGATAATTTAGATATTTTTAATAAAATTGACAAAATATTTAATTTTAAAACAACAAGTTGTGAAATTTTCAAACAGATAAAATACGTAGGTAAAAAGCCGGACATACTTCGCACAATGGGTGAACTTCGCACGACGGGTGGTATTCTCTTGACGGTCTTCAATTTTAAAGTAACGATAAATCATTTCTTCAGTAAAACGATTCTGAACGAAGAAAGTTAATAATATAAGAAAAAAAAAAAAAATGTTCGAAAAATGTCCAAAATTTTTTTTCACATTTTCAAAATTTTTTTACGCCAAAATTTTTTTTATAGGATTTTCTATCTATGTTTAAATTTTCATAAAATTCTGATCAAAAAATGATGGTTTTCGAGTTGTTTTTGTCAAATTTTGGGTAGTTTTTTCCAAAAAAAAAACATTGAAGAATTGGGAAATTCAAAAAATGACCTTTTTAAAGTACAATCTAGAGGCGAATCAAGTTTCAAAAAGTTATTGATCAAAACTTTTGGACAAGAATTTCTATACGAAAAGTTGTACACAGAAAAAAAAAAAATAAATAAACATCATTGTAAAAACACTGACTTCTTTACTTTATTCAGAATCTAAAAATAGATAAATACAGGCAAAAATTATGTATACATGGAGAAAAAATATGGTAATTTATGTGACATTCCTGATCAGTAATAAGAACATTCTACCTATTATTATTATTATTATTATTATTTATCTATTTATTTATTTCTTGTTTAATGTTGTTTGTTTTAAGTATTTAACGTACTCATATCATATACCGTTTTCGTATGTTACATTTTATGAAAATTCTGCATACAATTGAGTGGTAATAATATTTTATTGATTATTTTGAAAATTATTTATTTATTTTTTTTATAGATATTATTTAACACCAATAGTATTGTAAAAATAATAAAAAAAATAAAAAATGGTATGCGCTTATTTAACACACTGATTAAGAATACCATGCTTTTTTATGTGTATATATCATATATTGGCTCTAATTAGAAAATTTAAAAAAAATCATTATTCTATATTTCTAATATTAATGAATCTGAGAGAAAACGTGACAAAATGATAGTGTAAACTCAAATTATTATTACACGTGATTTACACTTTGAAAACACACACACACACATATATATATATATATATACATATAAATTGTAATTAATACGTTTTCAAAGTGTAAATAATGTAGTTTAAACAGGTATATACATTAAGATATTTTCTTAACGAACTCAATCAATTCTATAAAGCAGTGAGATGCGAATGATTTAGTGTAAACTGCGTCCAAATAAACATCGACGAGCGAACGAATTCCCTCGAGACACATATCATTAATTAAAACATATTGTAAAATTGTTACGATAAACGGGAGAACACCTTAAAAACGTACACACAATATAAACAATTGACAGTGTAAATCGTAATAATTTTGTAACTTTTGGTATAAATAAATTCTTTTAAAACAATTAACTCGTGTGCGGTTACATACTTACTTACAATTTGTAAGATAACTTTATATATATTTATACGTACATGATGACGGTTAGAAACACATTTTAAGTATAAAACATCATTGTTATAATTTGTATTTGCACGATTACAATAAATATTAACCTATTTAAAATAATTTCAAAGTAATCTTTTTCATTAAATATAATATGTATGATAAAAATGCATAAAAAAATTACATTCATACTGGCCAAATATTTCAATGACTTCAGCAAACTCTCGCGAAAACGTAAACTTCATGAAATAATAGAATCTATTATGTTATCATTTGAAACTGTTAAAACTCAATTGAAAGTTGTGTTATATATACAATAAAAGTTACGAAGAAAAATGTAGGTACCTACTTTATAAATTTATAAAATTACTTTTTTGTATACAAAGATTATTTCAACGATAATTATTATTTATTAGGTTAAAGTCATTGCACAGGAACTGCAAAGTTTATCGATATCTGATAAAAAAAAAAAAAAAATTATTTTATTTTGAAAGTCTTACGTTGAATACTAAGTTAATGTTAATATCAAAGATCTGAAACCGGAATCCAAGATGAAATGGCATGTAATTATAAACTTCTATTACGTATTAATTAAAGTGAATATAAGGTATATCAGTTATTGATTTTTTATTCAATATGTCTGATGTAACATATTTGGTTATTATTATGAAATGTTTCCAAATTCGCGAATTACAAAAAAGTAGGTACATTGGCTCTTGTATAAATAATTATGTAATCAAAACAATTTCATTAAAATTTAGTGATAAAATATAACTGCGTTAAATTAAAAAGAAAATTTAGTACCTTCAAGTAATTATTTCGAACATGTCAAATTTCAAATTAATTTATTCGTCTAAAGAAAAAATTAATTATTATCACAATTATTATTAAATATTAATTGTGATATTACAAGAAGATTAGAAATTTTCTAATCCAAAAGATTTTTAACATTTTCGTATAATATATGGAACTCTCAATCCTGAAAAAATTTAATAAATATTGAGATATTATCATTTTTTTTAGGTAAACAAAAGTAACAGCAAATGGTTTTTTTTCACAGGATCTTCAACACGTTTTTTGTATACTTTGATAAATTTTCAAATTTCAATCAAAGAAATTATGTGAAAATTTCATTTACACAAGGTGTTCCAACACCTCAGCTCAAAACTGCTGTTGATGTGTTATTTTGTTAACGAAAGTTTTTGTTAATGGAGAGGGTGGTGAAGCTCCCTGTGGGTCTGTGTCTGTGAGTTTTTGAAAATTTTGAAACCTTCAATGTTCTGCTCAACGTACGCCACTGCTTTGCCGCAAATCTGAGAGGAATGAACTTATAATAATTTCGAATAAACATTATGATTGTCTAACATAATCAGTTATATAAAAAAAAAAAAAAAAAAAAATCGAGGGAAGTTGTGTACTTCAAGTAAAGTGCGTGTGTACTAGTATAAAGCAATATCACATTTTGTCTACATAAATGGGTAAAATTAAAGTAACCTAGGAATGGGATTAATACCTATATTTCTTACACATTATGCAAATATAACATTAACCAACAAGGACGAATTTTGATGTTTAACCATGTCATAATATTTGTGTTCACTACGGCCCTGTTGTTGTAGTCAATAATTTGTAAAAATATGAAACCATATTTTTATGATTAAATAAAGTACTATTTAATTTTTCATAAACACATAGGCATAAACTTACCCATGGACACTGGAACAATCAAACTACAAATTCAACACAGCAATCGGATATTTTTTAAATTATGAGGACACTCGAACACATTAAGCGTTATAAGAATTATACGTACCTTTTCAAAGCAGACGCCTGGTGAATTAACACGATATGTTTTAAGAACCCAGGAAATCTAACTCGTTATTTAGTATTTGTTGAAAATAGCTTTGTGCCATTTAAAATAGATCTTGAAATGTGTACTGTATTAGATGCACGAGAGTTATATTAGGGAGTATATAAGGAAACTTAATACATTTCTTGAAATTGCACTCATAAAATACACATTGTTCGTCGATTCGACGAGCGATCATTGTTTTACAGATAAATGTACTAGTATCCTCATAGAAACCTGTACTTATATTTTTGGAAAAGCCACACTGCCACACAATAAAGTAAAGTACAGACAAGTAAGCTGGATATACTTCGTACCATGGGTATTCTTCACTCCTTGAGTCAGATACTTTTGGTGAGTGTATTGAATTTTGAAGAAACGACAAATCATTTCTACAATAAGACGATTCTGAACGAAAGAAATTAATAATATAATGAACAATAATAGTCGTCGTTTTCAACATACTCATCTAGAGTATCTCAGTCGAAAAACGAAGAATATCCGTGGTGCGAAGTACGTCCGGCTTTCTTGTCTATACCTTACTTTACTTATTTTTGCTTTACTTTACTTCACTATACTGAACTTTACTTTGATTTACTTATCTTTGCTTTTTAGGTATAACTAACGAATTCAGTCGAAATTCTAACTTCAAATGGTTATAAAAAAAAAAAAATTGACTAACGATTTTTGAGATTTTTTTCAGGTCAAG
>JAIPRM010004051.1:0-24083 GCA_025469315.1 Stegophylla sp. TES_Ste_2020 | reverse complement strand
AAATTCGGATCAAAAAATGATGGTTTCCGAGTCGTTTTTGTCAAATTTTGGGTAGTTTTTTTCAAAAAAAAAAAATTGAAGAATTGAGAAATTCAAAAAATGACCTCTCTAAAGTACAATCTAGAGGAAAATCTGGTTTCAAAAAGTTATTGGTCGAAACTTTTGGACAAGTATTTCTATACGAAAAGTAGTCCACAGAAAAATAAAAAAATAAAAAAATAAACATCATTGTAAAAACACTAGCTTCTTCACTTCATTCAGAATCTAAAATATATTATCTGTGTAATTTTTAAGATTTTTGATTTTTAGTTTTCTTAAATAGCATCCAATACTTAGAAATTAACATTCTGGAACTTTATGATTTTAAAATTTTGATATTGTATCAATTATTTAAGAAATTTACGTATTAGAAATGTTTCTGGGAGTACTCCTACTTTTCTACTCAACTGCTCCAAACTTTAAATATTTATGCATCTTTTTTTGTCGAAAAAGAAAAAAAGAAAAATTCAAATTTCAAAATTTTCAAAAAAAAGCTTTTGAAGTAATAAGTTAAAATCGTATAGGTTTAATAAGTAGTTATCGTACTAAAACTAACACTTAAAAAATCATGCAAATTATTATATTTTAAAAATTTGATTTATTTTTTTTTTTTTTTGTGGTTAAAAACATTCACATAAAAAGTTTAATTGATCCATTATACAAGATTAAAAAATGGTGTGATCATGCTTAATAAATTACTCTGTATAATGTGATAATCAATTCTTACATTATTTATATTCGTACTTATAAAAAATGTGTGACAGTAATTCCATTGTCGGATATTCGTCTTACTTGAATCGACTTAAGCTGGGATTTAATTCCGCAAGAATTGCGTTTGAAATGCGTATGTAAAAAACGCATTACTTTTTACATTTAAATGCGATTAACTATTTTTAAAAACGTACCCAAGTGTAGAAAGGACTTAATGGAATTGAGTTATTTTTATACAATCCTAAATTTGTATCTGTTTTCTTGGGACTTTCTTTCAGTGAAGCGGGAATTGATACGATAAGGAATAACCTAAATAGTACTATAGTTAACATGTTTTGAATTTGACTAGGAATTTGAAATGGTGTCCATCATGGGGAATTTAATGTTTTCTTTGTGTTGTCAATTTAAATGTATATGGAGAAGTAAATTCGATATATCACATCAAATAATGGTTCTTAAACTTTTAAACGCGATTTGTCAAGAAACTAATACTAGAAAACAAATGATCGTAAACATTTTATTCGACAAGATTAAGTATGTTTTTTAATTTTAATTCTTTACATTAAAATATTTCTCTAGTGGTTATTTATTTTGGGATTTATATGTTTAAAGCATTTTATTTGTAAATGTATAAAAAATTAGACACAACACTCAAATGTTTTGATTAAATTATGAAGATGTACAATTTTAACATTAAAGTAATAAATCCATTTGTTTAATTCACACATTTTCTACACTTATTGTAACCAAACATTTGCTTCTTTTATTGAAAAAAAGTAATTTACATTTTATAATTATGTAACGAATAAGTTGACAAAAAATAACAATATGCAGACATTCGTGACATATTTTAGAATTTTTACTCAAATTTGAAAAAAAAAAAAATTGAAATACGATGTGAAGAAAATTTTTTAGTAGAAACATGTTATTATAAGTACTCATCCAATCTGATTATTCTTTCAAGAAGTAAACGTGTCAACGGAAAAAAAAAATAAACATTTTTGTAAAACCATTTTGGAGCTTACTCCACTTAGACTCTAAAATTACCTTATAGTTTACCAAATGCAGAATAATTCTTCAATGCTTGAAATAAAGAATGAAATTTCAAAGAATATTCTATAACCTAAAACTAAATGTCAACGTAAAGTATCAATTACATTGATATTTTTAAGTTAATATATACAAGTTAATATATATACATAATATAAGCTTTACTAGCTTTACTCAAAGATATTTTTCAATATCAATTTATTTCATACTGGAATTAATTTAAGGTGCCATCACCATTATCCTAACCTAAAAGTAAAAAATACTTTTGGTGTGAAATATATTCTGCTTATTTTGTATATTATGATACATGAAACATATTATAAATATATAAGTATATGGGTACGGGTATGAATAAACTGAAAAATAGTAGCTCCCCTCCTTAGACAAAGAACCAAAGCCACCACTGAATTTGAATATATTATTCTGTAAGAAAATGGACATAGTTTTTGTCCTTTACACTATAATAAAATTGGTTTGAATCCTAATATTTTTTATAAATAGATATTTAATAAACTAATTATTCCATAATTAACTTATTGGATATGCATTAAAATTACAATACAAAATATATTATTTCTACTTATATTACATCAAAGGATTATGCTGAGCAAGTAGATAAAAAAAATATTTAAATATTTTTATACCAATCAAAAATGTATAAATATTTATTAAAATATTACATTATACGAACATTGCTGTATTAAATGCTGTGGAAAATAAAAAACAATTTTAAATATTTATATTATGATGTATTCAATTTATAATTCAAAAAGCCTTACTGAAAACACTTAAAAATACAATACGAATGAAAACGAGTACTATGAATTTATGTGAAACACGGTTGAAATGTATTATGGTGTTCCTCTGGACATGAACATAAAATGAAAATATTTTGACAGCTTATGAGAAATTATTGTCGTTTCATTTGTGTGTGTGTGTGGTTTTTGAGTGTGTGATGCTAAAATACAAACAAACTTCTTTTAGTAATGTAAAATTTTAATTTTGAAATTGTTCTTTGTTGTTTTGGTCGAGGATTACCTTTAAATTCATTATAACGTGTATATTACATTATATTACGTTAGCAATACTTAAAAATGTATAATAACTACATAAAAGCAATATTACGCAAGCATACTGCTTGCTAATATTATGCCTTATGAAGAATTGGTTTTTCAGATTTGCACATTTTTTACATATCATTTCACCTTCCGATTATATGTTTAATAATATGATACCTACTATTTATTGGAGTATAGAACATTTAGATCTAACCGAAGATATGAAGAAGAATCTAACGAAAAATTTTCCACGTGATTATAAGAGGTGTAAATCTGAATACAAGAATGCGTGTAATAAAATCAAGAATTTAGTGAATGGTAATTATTTACATACTATGATATATAAGTAGGTATACACTTTTACGTGTGTTACATTTTAATACTATTATTTATTTATTTATTTATACGAAACAGAATTAGAAAAACTTCAGTTGGTATTTTTAAAAACTTTATTAAACGACAACGACCAAACTGATTCAAAAGTGAGCTCAAGAATATTATTTAGTCGACGATTTCAAAGTTTTATTCAAGAAAATATGATTCATTGGAGAGTAAGTATTAATTAAAATTTAGATTTTATAGATAAGTATTATTTTAGTTTAGTTAAAATTTTAAGTAAAATTGTTTATCATTTATATGTATACCAATATATATCAATAAATATATTGATCGTAGTGATAAAGTGATATAGAATCTTTTGTAGAGACTAAAATACCTAAATTTTCGTATTTCACTTTCTATATTAATATATTTCCTATATTTTGAGGTATTAGTCTCCTTCACACACATCATTAATAATACTTTATAAACCAACATCGAGTTTTAATTTTCCATATTATATACTGCTATTTAACTTATTTAAAATACTTAAGTTACAAGAATGAAAAAGGTAAATAAACACTAACAAATACAAATTTAGAAATAATATTCGTAATAATTTCTATAATTTAGTAAGATTCGTGCTATACATACTATTATAAGTACTTATGTAACTAATATAAATTAATAAAAATAAAAATAAAAATAAATTAATAAACAACAATTTATTAATATTTTCAAATTGCAAATGTATGATTTTTTACACTATTACAGATATATTTCAAACAAAATCAACAAACGTTTTGGATCATTAATAAAATATTTTAATAACAAAATTAAATATGAATTGTTATAATGCAATCGCTACACTCTTTTCAATTTTTACTGACACAAAGTGTGTTGAACTGCACACAATTTCACTTGATCTTATAATGTTTCAATGACATGCTGTAAAAAATTATTAAAACTGATTTGTAATATTAAACATATCAGCATAGGTTAATAATCTTGTTTCAAAATTTTCAATCATAAATGCACACAGAATAATAACCAAGGTTTTCACTTTCAAAATGTCAGAATTTAAATTACCATAATCAGTTTAATATTTCCCAATAATTAAAAATATAATTAATATTTATACTTTTCAATAACAATTAATAAGACAAAAAAGCAATGACTTTATTAACGATTCTCATTTAAAAGTAAATAACTGTTAAAAAATTGTTGCCTCCTCTTTACAAGCTTGAAAACACCGTCGTAATTAATTATAATTACAATTCAAATAGTACCTAATTACAAAATTCTGTTTATTTCTGATATATTTTTGGAAAAAAGTTAGGCTGTTAAATTCAATCGATTTATACATTACTTCATTACTTAATTTTGCTTAAGCACATTTAAAAATGTTATATATTAAAATTATTATTTTTACCGACAATACAAATACATTTCACTTAACTTATTATTTAACATCGTTAGTAATTATTATTTTATCCTGAATTCGATGACTCATTAAAATTAATATTGTTATTGTAAAATTGTTCTCTAGAATGACCCTATTTTAAAATTACCGGGTCCAGTATTGTTAAGTACATTCTTTCGTCTGTCGTGTTTGTTTCGTGAACTTTGGAAAGAAGAATTTTCAGAAGAAAACAGTGTTAAAATACAACCAAATATTTTTTATTTGGAAAATTGTGACTATTTTGAAATTGACAGAATTGGAGGATCATTTACGTACTTGAAATCTAGGTATCATTCAATTATCAAATTAAAACTTAATCCTCATATTGATACTCAAATTGATGAACAGGAGAACGATAATGAATCAGGTAAGTTCTTTAATTGTTTACGAACACGAGGTAAACTGATGTGAATTTATCGTATAAGACGAATTGCATCGTGTAAGCCAGCGGTTTTCAATCTTTCAAAATCCAAGTGTACTAACTAAAAATTTTGAAAATTTTCACGTACCACTTGTTAGAAATAAAAATCTTTTTTTCTCTTATCAAAAAATATAGGTATACTTTATTATAATTTATACTGGGCAAGTATTAATAAGTTTAGGAACTCTAATTAAAAACCACTGATATTAAAAATGAAGTATTTATTGCGTCGTATGTAAAATCAAATATTTACCTACCTAATATTATTATTTTAGATTCAGAGCGAAGCAAAGAATTTTATGATTTTACGATAATGTTTATTATTTTTTTTTCATTTTTTTCTCCTATTGTGAACATTTTTTCGTTTAGAAATAGTTATCAAACATAAATACTTTTTCCAAAAATGTGGAAAATCTATAGAAAAATTATCAAAAATACAGTAAAATATGCTATTAGCGGAATTGTCATAAAATTGAAATATATTTCTTAACATAACATTGACAATAATGTAGTTAGGAACTTAAAACTTTTACCAATTACTAAAATTGCTCTCAAAAACACTTCATAAAAATTTCCAAAATATTTTATCAATTTTGAGTTAAGTATAGTATTTTAAAAATATTGAAAATTTCTCGTTTTTCGTAGGCTTTTATTTTATCAAATTTTAGATTCTGAACAAAGTAAAGAAACTATTGTTTTTACAATGATGTTTCTTTTTTTCTTTCTTTTAGATTCTGAACGAAGTGAAGAAGCTTAATGTTTTTACAATTATGTTTATTATTATTTATTTTTTCTCTTCCTGTAAACACTTTTTCGTATAGAAATACTTATCCAAAAGTTTCGATCAGTATCTCTATAGATCCCGAATCACACCCAGATGTTACTTTAACTAAGTCATTTTCTCGATTTCTTAATACTTTTTCCAAAAATGTGGAAAATCTGTTGAATAATTGACAAAAAATGCAATTACCGGAATTTCCGTAAAACTGAAAATTGATTTTTGATGTAACTTGAAAAATAATGCAACTAGATTCTTAAAACTTTCACTAATTACTAAAAATAGTTACGAGAACGTTTCATAAAAATTTCAAAAAGATTTGATCAATTTTGAGTTAAGTAAAGCATTTTGAAAATTTCAAAAATGTCTCTTTCTTGTTAGTTTTTATGTAATAAAATTTTTGATTTTAGATATTAAGACTTTAAAATTTGATATGATTTAACTTATATATATATATATATATATATATATATATATATATATATATATGTCTAATTGACTTGAAAAAATCTCGAATATCGTAAGTCAACCTTTTTTCTATACCTATATTTTCTATACTTATAAAATTATGCACTTTAATACACATAAAAAAAAATTGGCTCCACCGTTTTTTTTGAAACTTGGTGCTTAAATAGAAAATATTATTGCGAATATTTTGGTGTGATTAAATTTTGAGCGAAAAAAGAATCAAACATTTTACAAGGGTTCGATTAACAAAAAATCGGAAAAAGTACGGACAAAGATAGTAATGTTTTTCGTAATCTTATCTTATGTATTTTTCAACGCTATTAAATACAATATACTCGTGGTACCAGTCCATCACGTTATCACGGAAATATTGTTCCTAATATAATTGTTTTAATTATTTATAGACCCTGGCTATTATGTTTACAAAGTAATTCCTGTTTACATAGTTTTTAATAAATAGTTACATACTATTCAGTTTCAGTATATATAATAATATTATTTTATTCACCTAGAAAATTATTTTATTTATTTAACTACCATTTATGTGCATATTAAACGTCACATCATCACACTAATGATTTACGAATTTCTCTTACTCTGTATAACATTAGTACAGCGCTTGTCGTGTTTATAGTGGAGCATGCATGAAAATCTACACGTTTTAGATTCTGAACGAAGTGAAGAAGCTAGTGTTTTTACAATGATGTTTATTTTTTTTTCTGTATACACTTTTTCGTATAGATCTACTAGTCCAAAAGTTTCGATCAATAATTTTTTGAAACCGGAGTTGCCTCTAATTGGTACCTTAAAGAGGTCATTTTTCGGAAACTTCAGAAAAATTATTATGAATATTAAATGCTATAAATCATTTACTGAAAATAAAAATGGACATGGATTCTTTATTTATTCGACTGTATTAGTAAAAAATAAAGTGAAATCTATAAATAGTTCAAAACCTAATTATTCCCATAAGAACACCAAAATGCCAATTACACTAATTACAAAAAGATTGACAATTTATGAAATTATAAAATTAAATTTTTATTGTGTTTTCTATTTTTATTAAGACATTTATTACCTCACATACACACACGCGCGCACATATGTACGCAATTATCGAGTACCCGACATTATTGAATAACATTTGATAAATATAACATAATCAACAGTTATTATTTTTGTATATTAATTGAAACTCCGCTCGGAATTATTTTTTTATTGAAGAAACGATTTATCGTTTCTTTAAAATGCAACACACCCACCAAAAGTATCCCACCCCAGGAGCGAATAACACTCCCAAGGTGCGAAATGCGTTCTTTTTTCTTTTTCTCTATTTATTGGATATAAAAAAAGAAAAGTAAAATAAAATAAAGTAAAGTAAAGCAAAGTTAAAAAAAAAGTAAAGTTAAGTAAAGAAAATCAAAGATTAGTAAAGTACTAAAGTATAAACAAGAAAGCCAAGTACACTTCACACCACGGATATTCTTTCCTTCTCGGGTCAGATACTCTTGGTGGAAGTGTTGGAAATGACGACTATTATTGTTCTTTATTTTAATAACATTTGACTCAGGATTATATTATTGAAGAAATGATTTATTGTTTTTTTTTTAAATTTAATACACCCACCAAGAGTATTTAACCCGAGAAATGAAAAATACCTGTGGTGCGAAGTATGTCCGGCTTTTTTATATTATTGCCGTTGAGTGTTTCTATTTAAAATTGAATGTAGATTTTTTTTTTTCTTCTATTATTTTTGTCACATCAGTGCACCAAGGTAATTATTATCGAGTGTAATAATACTAATAATGCTTTTATGGTCATGTTCTAAACCAGATTTTTAATTTAGTTTCAATAATTTTTATACATGTATAATTTCAAATTTTGTACACGTACTTAACTATTTAGAGCAAAAATATATTTTTCTATTCACTAAAAATATACTGTGATTGTATCATTGTAATTTAATTAATTTTCTAATAGATCTACATAAATTTAATTTGTTCCACACCATTCCATTTATTACAATTATATTATACAGATATAATTAGATGCGAATAATATGTAAATGCGTATAATATTGATTCATTAAATAGTTACCTCGTATACCTACTCATAAATTATTCAATAAACTCACAGTTAAATATAACGTATATTTGATCACATTAAATTTAACCGTCAAAATATGATTTTATGTACTTGCGTTCTTTTATCGTATACCTAAGTCCTAAATTATATGAATTTGTTTAAGTTGATACAGAGATCGAAATGGTAGAAATAAATACGTCAGCTGGTTTGATTTCCGTTTTAACTAGACTGATTGCAAATGCAGAAGATAGAAATGCAAACAACTATAGTACTCAAGCCGTTTTGAATGGATTATTTTCGTTTGATAATTTACCTGTCGACAAAAGGGATGTCCTTTCTGCATTACTAAATAATGCAATATGTTTGTATCACATAGCTGCTCATAGACAACTGATTGAAGTAATAATATTAATCGCAATAGTTTTAACATTTTTAATTATATTTATAATTTATCTGTGTTGTGTTTTAATATAATATTTTCAGTATATATCTTTCAAAGATAGATTAACGGAATTAACATTAGATTATGCTGTAATAGATTATGAGCTAAGAACTTCTAGTGAAAACAAAGACAATTTAGAACTGATTCTCAAGGTATTTTTATATTGATTACAGCTTGAAAAATCGTTGGTACAGTAATATTATTTTTTTATAGGAATTAGAAAAAAAAATCGGCATTTCCAGCAGACTTACGGCCTGGTTGATGAGTATGATATTTGTAGATAGAAATGAAAAAACATTAGAATGGCTCCTCACTGTTATTTCTAATACAATAAAATATTGTTCCGAAACCGAAGGAGAAGCGTTTAGATTTGTTCCAGAGTTTTATATCGATAACCTATTGGGACTAGTAGTTTTATTGCCTGATTATATAAATTTAACTCAAAAATTCGAGAGTATTATAACGGGTATTATAAGTGTTATCCGTGTTCATAAAAACATATTAGTTATTGCCCAGTAATAACGAAATATTAAATATTTTTTTTGAATATAGATAGTACATGGTTAGCAACATTAACTGGTGAAATATTATTGCAACATTTCGGTGATAGTAGAATAGTCCATCCAAAATCAAAACAATCGATTATACAAGGAATCATTTTATTCATGTCTAAACCTAAATCTGTTAAAATCCTTGAAGCCGTTTCTGAAAAATCGTAAGACTTATTAATTATTATTATTATTATTAATGCAATTTAAGTATTAAAAAAAATAATTCCACGTCATTTTGAAACGCAGTAGCTTGTATACCTAATGTTACTCGGAATAATAATTTTAGGCGACTGCATGCAATTGAATCGATATTAAAACCGACGGAGCGGAATATATGGACTAAAACAAATGTGATAATGATGTTAATTTGGCACGGTTCTGGATTTGCATTTAGTTATTCACGACCACCTCATTTAGAAAATCATCAAGTGTTTACCAATAGGAGTATTGAAGAAATTGTGTTTACTGACATGGGCACGGGTTTGTGTTACTAAATAATTTCAAATAGACAAAAATCGTAAGATACTAAATCAATTGTCGAATGTTATAGGACGATATATTGCGAGTGTATTGCAAAATGATATAAGGACAGTTATAGCCACGGATAAAGACTTGGCATTTAATTTCATTAATAATTCTTTAAATTATTTGAATTGGGCTTTCTCCGAATTCATAAGCGTATTCCAAGAAGTGTGTATCTACAATTTTTTCTAATATAATATGTAAATAACAATGTGCAACTATGTATGTATTTGTTGTTTCTCGATAATTTATTTATAAACTTATGATAAAAATATGTCTAGACGTAAAAAAAAAAATAATTATTACTCTTTATGCTCTGTCGACAGATTAGAGATATAAACGTAAGTCATGAATCGAATATTTCTCCAAACGATGAGTCCAAATTGAAAATGTGTGGTAGAAGTTATATATTTACCGTTACTTTACTTCGAGTTATTGAAATGATGATAAATTTCGACCGAGATCTTATAATTAGTCAAGAAGGATCACTGGGTAGAGTATTCCAAGTAATATAAATGTATAAATTTTATTCTTTTTTTAATCAAAATGTAATACACTGTTTTTTTTTTCCAGTTAATATGTCAAATCTTAAATCGTGTAAACTCTTCGACTTCTACGTTCACGCTAATTTTTTTATCAACACTTCCATACGTAGAATTTGTACATAAGTTTACTATGATTGTAGCTATTGTTGGAGTTTTATTATCAATATTAGAAAGTGAAATAGACGCAAAAAGTAATTTTAATAAATTCAATAATTTATTTTTGGTTTGTTGATATACCTATACTTAATGTACTTTAAAATGTAATGAATATTTTTGTTTATTTAGTTAAGAAAAAATACTTTGTCACCATAACACATAAAACTCAAAGTATTTACCATTGAATCAGACTTTATGATTTTAACTATTAAATAATTCATCAAAGTTTCGTGTCGAAAATTACCAATTTTATCAATTAGGTATTCTCGAGTCATTCTTATTTATGTAAAACACCTTTCAGCAAAATTAAAACTTTAAATGAACACCAAATACGTACATTTTTAAACATTATTACAGTATATTATTAATGACCTTGTATGATTAATTTGAAGAATATAATGATTGAAATTTAAAATTCAATAATAATATCTAATGTATTTCGGATAATATATCCGAAATACATCCATAGAACACTTTAAAGTTTTCTGAAAGTTTAAATTGATTCAAAAAAGGGGATTATTTTTTTTAAATATGTATCATGTATTTTTATTCTATTAGAATTTAAAAAAAAATACTCAAGAATTGAATACATCCAATTTTCATAATTTAATAAGTGTATTAGTTACAGAAGAAAACGTTGCCGATAGTCGTAGTAAGATATCCAATATTCCGAAAATCACGGATTTATTAATTTCGGAGCCAAATTTTAATTTATCTTCATTGGACTTTATCATACTACCTGAAAACGAGAACGCTGAACCATTTTCATTGAAATCTTGTAAATTTTATTTTTAATAATATTTAGAAAAATTTTGTCAACTATCATTCTTTATTTATACTGGTTATAGATTTAATTTGTATAGAAAGATTATTGCTTACGCTAAATAAAATAAATCTTATTAATTTATCAACATATCATATTTCAGAATAAAAAAATAAAGTAAAGCAAAGATAAATATAGAAAAGAAAACCAGACATAATTTACACCACGGTCATTTTTCGGTCTTCGGATCAAATACTCTTGGTGGGTGTGAAGAATTTTAAAGAAATGATAAATCATTTCTTCAATAAGACGATCCTGAATTAAGGAAGTTAATAATATAAAGAATAATAATAGTCGTTATTTTCAACAGACCCACTAAGAGTATCTGACCCGAAGAGCGAAGAAAATCCGTAGTACGAAGTATGTCCGGTTTTCTTTTCTTTAATTTTCTTAACTTTACTTTACTTTATCTAATAAATAAATAAATAAAGAAAGTAAAAAAAAAATTAATAAGAAAATAAAGTGATAGAAAAATGTACAGCATTTTTTTTCACATTTTCAAAATTTTCTTGCACCAAAATATTTTTTATATTATTGTCTATCTATATTTAAATTTTCATAAAGTTTGGATCAAAAAATGATAGTTTCCAAGTCTTTTTGTCAAATTCTAGGTAATTTCCCCCCCCCCAAAAAAAAAAAAAAATTCAAAAATTGAGAAATTCAAAAAATGACCGTTATAAAGTATCAACTAAAAGCAAATCCGGTTTCAAAAAGTTACTGATCGATACTTTTGGACTAGTAGATCCATAGGAAAAAGTGTACAGAGGAAAAAAATAAAAATAAATTAAACATCATAGTAAAAACACTAGCTTCTTCTCTTCGTTCAGAATCTAAAAAAATATAAACATCATTATAAAAACACTAGCTTCTTTACTTCGTTTAGAATCTGAAATCATATTTTATTGTGATAAATATTAATTCCTATATACATAATAATATTATGTTCTATATAATAATGTTATTTTCACTATCTACATAATATACACAGCGTATTGTTTATTCATCTTCTTTCAATACAAAGTCATATATAATTTATAATAAGGGAATATTTCACTAACAATATATTTTAATAATGTGCTACATACTTTTTCTCAATTTATGTTGCTCTAGATAAAGCATATATTACCGAAGAAGAATTCAAAAGAGTCACTGTAATGTACCAACATTTAGATTGGTATACGAAACGTCATAACTCTATGGCTTCAACTGCTTCAAGCATAAATGACGATGATTTATGCATGATATGTTATTCGAAGAGAAGTAACGTGATTCTCAAACCTTGTGAGCATAAATGCTGCAAGTAAGTTTACACCTATAAGTTATAACCTTATCCAACCGACTAAATCAGGGGTCGACAACCTGCGGCTCTTTTGGATACACATCAACATCGAGATTTTTTTTTGTATGTATAATTTTAATTTCAAAATTATCACTTTCATTCAGAATACGTTGGTTATAATTGTACCTAACTTGATAATGATATAATTTATGATATAATGACACACTTAGAGAATAGTGAAGATTAAAAAAAAAAAAAAATCAGCCGCTCACATGGCCTATCGAACATCTTGATTTTATAATTTTTTAGAAAAACGACTCTTTACTACGAAAAGGTTACCGACTCCTGGACTAAATTCACGATTGACGACCATTCGTATATTGTACCCAAATAACCTTTTTTGTGTAAACTGCGCTCTGATTTTAATCTAGGTTCAAAAAGATATATGTAAACTGTGCCCTTATTTAAAAAATACAGGTCAAAAAGTATATATTACGTAACTGTGCTCAATTTATCATGATCGGAATAAAATCCGATAATAAACTGCACCCAACAAGACTTATTACTTATTAGTTACCTAATAGTTATTGTCTACTAACAAAGCATAATCTGTACATACGATATCAGTCTACTATATAAGATTATGTATTTTATAGTCATGAAAATTAGAGATCTCAATATTCAACAAAATGGTTTGAGTTTTGATTATAAAGACAAAAACAGCGATATTCATAAATCAGTTCAATGCTATGGTTTACCATTTTTAAGTCTAGAAAGTGTATTTGATTATTTTGTAATTTTTTTATTCCTGAGTAATACATTTCAGATTATTTTTAAATTTTATAAAATTGTATTTCTTATATTTCTCATTTAATCATACATCAAATAATTAGCGTAAAATTTGGGTTTTTTTTAAAAAAAATATATAAAACGGATATGAGAATTATCTGGTGCATGATGATAATAACAAACAATGCGTATTTTTCACATTACGTTTCTATCCTTGTTAAAATCTTGGGCACAGTTTGCAAGTAGGATTTTGTTTATACCTGTACCCTGAGCGCTGTTTACAATCGCCCGGACTGACATAGTAAATAGTTTATTCCACAGATACGAAAAGTCACTTATATTGAAGTACTTAGGATATTATTAGAATAAAATCGATGTAATTAACACCTACGTAAATTAAATCTGCAAAGTAAAAGTGTTTATCAGGTAGTAAAATTCTCTCGGTACATATTATAAATGCTACGTTATTGAGAAAGGTAGTATCTCCTATATATGTTTCAGTGGAGTTTTATCCATTAATGGGGATTAATGAATAAATCCCGACGACTTTTAGAGGAATAAGCGATTTGAGATTCAAAGTTTCCTGAATAAAATGATATAATAACGTTTACGGCCTGCTGTGCTACCAGCCATACTGCAGAGATAATGTAAACTGTTATAGCTGGTATCTACTACGTTCTAAAAACAACAATTGATAACTCCTTTTTTTGTAATCTTAATTTAAACATAAAGTTATTAAATTTTATATTTATTCTACCTTTTTCAAACAAGGACATGCAATATACTTATAAATTTCGATACAATTTTATTCGATTTAGAATGTTTCTAGTAATCCTTTTAATATGTATTAATTTATTGGAAATGTTCATTTATAAATTATATACCAATAGTAAATGTGGTTGTTTATATTATTATTGCTATGCGTAAGATTTAAGTGAATGCGATTTCGTCATCGTGTGTAACGTTCCGGGTTAAGAGAGACAGTTATTGACTTTACAGTGAAACTGCGTTTTATCGAGTCTAAAAACAGATTGTATATTTTTCAATTCGAAAATAATACATGGATAAAAAACTAGTTAAAAAATAAAAATATCTCATTTTTTTAAAAAATCAAACTTTGCTCGTGATTGTTTTTCAAATACCTTAATTTGTTTAACAGTACTTAGAGATATAATTATTATAGAACAATACTATCTTTTACTAAATCCTACGAAAGATATTATAATTACTAAATATACGTTTTACATTTAAATAAGTATACAATTGTGTTTAAATGATTTTTATATTTCAGATTATGTATAAACCATCACACACTTTACTCGCATCTTTGTTTTTATTGTAAAAGAAGAATCGAAATGGTAGTGGACGCTGATGATTCGTCGATTGTCATTTTCAATTTCGGAAGTGGACTTCCAGAATTATTATGACAATACGATGGACACGATTGTTTATTTTATTTGTATCACTCGACTATGGTGTCATAAATGAAAATATAATATAATAGTTAAATAAACGATTGAAAATATTTGGATACAATAAACTGAAAATTATTTTCTCGGGCGTATATCGATTCCGCCGGCTACTGTTCATAAAAATAATGTATTGATTCCGCCGGCGTAGGTTAGTTCACCAGGTATTTGGTCGACTGGCTAAGCACATCGACACTTCCACTTCGTTCCAAAAAAAAAAATATCTCTCGGCTTGATAATCGACAATTGCATATACTTTATATCATCTAAAAATATCAAGTATTTAATATAACCGGCGGAATCGATACATATTTTTGAACAATAGACGACGGAATCGATATATAAATTTTTTCGAAACTGGATGTTTCGGCAGAATCAATATTTCCCCGAATTCTCGTATAAAAATAAGCACTATATTATGTATAATATGCAACTAAATATAGGTGAAATAATTAACGCAAAAAAAATACAAGTATACAAATTACAACTCAATCAATGGTTAGTTAATAAATAAAAATTTTTGAATTATTTACAAAAATGAATACTACAATACATTCATGCATACTTTGCACGAACATATTTTTACTTAAAATAGCACATTAGAATACAGAAATAATAATTTATAACATTTTTTATAAAATGAATATGCTTGAAAATATTTTATAGTTTTGATTACAAAATATGAATAAACGTGTAAGGTAATTCTTTGTGGTAATAAATAATGTACAAATATAACACAGTATAATTAATGAGGTACCTCACTTGTGACAAGCAACTAGTGACAGATTTAGTTTAGTGATTATTTTTATAGTACTTATCGTCATTAGGGTTTTTAAATTTCATAAACATTTATTCTTGAAATATTTCATTTACGTGAAAAAATTTGAAGAATTGAAAAATAAAAAAAATTATCTCTCTAAAGTATTAACTACAGGTAAATCCGGATTCAAAAACATGTAGATCGATACTTTTGGACTAGTAGATCCATACGAAAATGTGTTTACAGAAAAAAAATAAACATCATTGTAAAAACACTAGCTTCTTCACTTCGTTCAGAATCTAAAACGATTAATAGAATATTTTATATATTATAGTTTTTTTCTAAATCTAATATTATCTTTATTTGTTATTTTGCCGTAAAATACGAAATACGATACATGCTAGTTGGTAGTTAGTTTTTCCAACCACAATGTTCATGAACCTATGATTTTTCACTATTTATTTATTATTCTGGTAATGTCAAAATTTTGACCACCGTTTATCTTCATATCATATACATTATTAATAAGTTTTTAGTCGTCAAAAACTGAAGCCCCCCTCCCGAAAAAACATCCTAGTTACGGCACTGCCTATTCTTTAAAATAGTATTATACTTACAATATTAATATATATTATATAATTTTAATATAATTTTGTGAATTTCAGTACGGAATTTTTTGTTTATATTTACTATATTATTATTTATCAAGACCTCGTGTACATTTAGCCGCTTGAATTTGTAGAGGGCCCAGTCCGTTCCTGTCTGTAATAATTAGAAATATCCTCGACTGATTTATACAAATATATATATATATGTATAAGTAGATCTATTTATATAATATAAGTAAGCTTGTAAAAAACATAAAATCAAATATTTTCAATAGTTATACATCTATTTCAAAAGTTAAACTTTTTACATAGAAGAACTTTTTTCATTTTTATTCATTTTATAAAATATTGTTAATAATGAATTAAAATTTCAAATTTCTATTACCTACTATTAACTTTGGAAAGACTAAAATACAAAAGTCTATTTTATGAAAATCTCGTATGCAGCATATTTTACCCTATTTCCTTAATTTTTCTGTTGTTTTATTTTGTTTTAAGAAAAACTATTAAGAATTTCAAAAAATTACCTCTTTAAAGTACCATGAGAACAAAATTCGCTACCAGATACTTAAGTGAAGCATGTTGGTAATTTTTGATCTGTTTTATCGACGTCATAGTTGAACTATAAATTTTAGAATGGGAAATTCAAAATTTAAGTTATATAATCAGGTGATTAATCACATATATTCATACATATAAATATAAATATATATATATACATATACATATAAATAATATCATATATCCATACCAAATAATAGTTAGAAAAACAGCTCTGAATTCATTCTTGAGGAATTATTACATTAAAATTCAAATAAAAGACAATAATTTAAAAATTAGGTAGGTATATTAAAAGTTTAAAAAAATTGTTAACATGAAGTCTCATTTTTTACCACTCAAGAATAGTATGAATTAAATATTTTTTATGTTAGCTATAAATTATATACATTAACTAAGAACTATGTATATATATATATATGTATAACAAAGCAGAAATTACTATTTATTTTATATACATAAAATAAAGAGAAATCGTTGACTTTTAAAACCGAAAACGGTGATAATTACAGACCAATTGATAATTCTCTGGGACTTAACGATTTTGTTCTCATTTTACATAGAAAAAAATGTATTTAGTTTTGTGTTATTTATATTATATATTATATTATAGATTTTAGTAAAATAGTTATTTAATTATTTATATAGTTATATTTTATGAGTATTAATCTTAACAACTTCTTCTTTTTATTATTTTTTTCATCCAGATATTGTTAAAATCATTATTATTATTAATTTAGAATCCAATATTATTTTATAAATTTAGTTTATGTAAATCTATTTATTATTTTTGGTTGTGTAAATCCTATTAAGATTAACAAAATGACTATTTTCAACATTAAAACTATAGAATAATATTTTTACTTCTAACAGCGTATGTGAGTACGAGAATAAATAAAAATAAATATAAATAGAATAAATATAAATGTCTTACACAACGTTTGGTAACAATAATTATTCACACGTTTAATTATTAAATAATCGTTATATGAACTTTTATTAAGGCTCCTTTGCCGACTGAAATGAAAATGGAATATGAGTGCTGAATAAAGCGGGAGTGGGAGATATAAGTATGGGCTGTGTTTACTTGTGCAGTTTAGTGTTTCACAGACCCTTAGGTGAGAAGATTAAGTCATTCGTGTTCAAACGTCGCGTCATGAACGTCCTAATCCCGTTGGCATTGTCGGTATTCTTGCTCAATCAAAATAATGCATGGTTCATAAATCACAAAAATTCTGATGGTAATTATATTTAATAATTATTACACTTATATAGATATTTTTTTAAATATTTAATAAGTCCTTTGGCTTTAGTTTTAAGTAGTTTTGAGGTAGTGCTGTTGATTTTTCAAATTTCTATCACATTTATGAAAATTAATAACAATAAAAATTCGGGATATGTATTTTAATACATTTATAAATATTGCGCTTCTCATTAATATACTCATTTATAGTTTATTTACTAAATATCGTTTGTACGCGCAAATATTTTGTATACAATTATAAGTTATTTTAAATAAAAATGTACATACATTCAAATTTTTCTCATTAAACGTAAAATATATTCAATATTATTCTCAGTATACATCGGTATATTTTTCTGACACGCAACATACGTAATTTCAAAATGAATAGTATCATTTTGACTGCGTAACTGCTATAAGTAATTATTTTATTATTCCATACTAAACATATTAATTTAATATTTATTTTTCCATTATACATTTTTTAGTTTAATTTTTTTAACTTAATCAAAACTGAAATATACCAATAGTCCTTTTAAATTACTCGTTAACATTTTTATCTATTTGATCTCAATTATGATTTTTATCCAAAAATGATAAAATTAAAAAGATAACCTAATAAAATATATTAATCGCAAAATAATTTATTACGTTCTTAAATGTACTATGCCAGGTCTATCATTTATTCTGATCTCTTGATATTTTTAATAATAAAATATTTGTGGACGAATAGAATCATTTTATGTTATTATTATTTAACTGACCTTTAATTCAATTATCTATATAATTTGTACATGTATGAGGTTGTTTGAAGTATAATTTATATTTAATTTTCGTAAATTAAATTAAATAAAATCTTATTAAAATACAAATGTTTCCTTGTAACTGATTAAAATATACTACAAACATTTACGTAATTTTAGGAAATGTAATGTTACATGGTCTCATTAAAAAAAGTAAATAACTCATAATTGGAAACATTGGTTTATGTGATTTATTAATTTTATATTTTCTTTGCCAATGATAAAAAATAAAACTAAGAAAACTATGTTCTTTAAATACAATTAAAACGTTTCCATATAGAATCGAAATGATGAAATTTTCAATCTATTATTGAGTGTCTACATAAACACTTTTGAAACACTCTCTTTTTATCCCCAATCAATGGGCATCCCCACACGACTGAAAAAAACAAACACACCATTGTTAAAATTAATATATTCCTAGTATCACTCGCAACTGATAACTGAATAATTTTGTATATAAACTTTGATGTTTTAACCATTAGTTAATAGGAGATATATTTTTAAGTATTAATGAAATTTAAAAGAATTATTTATATGATTATGGTAAATAACATTATAATATTATCTTGTCATCAAAAAAATAAAATTAATTTCACCCTTTTCTTAATATTTTTAACACAGGATTAATTGAATATTAGATATTAGATCCTAATTTCAATAAATAGTATTTTTTTATTTGGGTAAGTATCGCAAAATTTTTAAAATGTTTTGAGTTACTATTAATCAAAATCTATGTAATAACAATGTAAAGAATTTTAATAATAACGAAAAAAAAATATTTACCCAAAATATTAAATATTACATTCAATTATGTATTTATAAAATGACATGAAATAAAATTATTAATATGTCAAAAATTGATTTCATTTATGTTGAGGAATTTATTTAAGAAAATATGACATCTTTCAAAATTCTAATTTAAGTTTTCGTCATTTCTTTGATGTAGATATATAGGCATTGATTTTTTAATAAATGTAAGCATAAAATGTTCTGTAGGGAAAATATGCGTAATTAATATTAATATTGATAATTATTGATAAATCTGCATATCTATCTACATACTCAAAAAATAAAACTTAAACCTGATATTTATGCAAAGATTCTTAATATAATATATATAATATAAACCATAATTACTATTAATACATAAAATTACATAGTTTTAATTATTTAATGGAAATCGTATTGTATTTCAGATCGTGTTATGGCTTAATTTGTAAATTAATCATACAAAATGCGTAGGTAACTTCGTTATCATAACTACCTGTTAAATTATAATTATTTTCATTTAAACTTTTAGCTGTAGTATAGGTGTAATAATTCAACATGACAAATACAATATGGAACATATACTATATACGAACAAATATGTTTACACGGATTATTGCACTTTTTTTTTTAATATTTTCATAATAAATTCCATTTGTAAAAACACAACAATTAATTATTTTTCAAAATCAAAAATATTCAAATAGTTTCTGATATAACGTATTTTCATTCAATTATTCACTTTGTATTTATACAATTTAATTTCAATTCAATGTAGTGGAATTCAAATATAAATTATATTCGTTATTTGAAAAATATTTAGGTCTGAATTGTATATCGTGTGAAACAATGATAATTACATCTATGTAACAATGTAACTTAACCCTAAAATTATCTAACCATTCGTCGATTCAACGACCTGTATTTTTCATACAATTCATTTATCAAGTATAATATCCTTCTGCATCCCCACGCATCTTTCGTACACGTTTAACGTACAGTTCTTAAACAACACATCACAATTTTCAACAGATGCTAAATTGATATTATCACTGATATAACTCACATAATATTATGATATTTTTAATTCACTTCACAGTATATAGGCACTGTAGTAGTCCTCTGAAACGTTTTTTATTCGAATAAACTATAATACTCCCGACGGTTTTTTGTTCGATTCACTCGAAATATTCGTACGATATTCGATCCAAAATGTACTAAATAATGTAATATAATACACAACCATATAATACGCAATAATACTGTATTCGTCGATTTTACGAATGGTTAGCTATAAAAGATATAGTAATAAGGTAAGTATTCGAAGTTATTGCAAAGGATCAAATACGTAAATAGGTATTATTTGAGAAACCATTTATTATCGTTAAATTGCTAAATAACCGTACAATTAACTTATATTTTAATTGATATGGTATGTTTAAAATCTCAGTGATTGTCTAGATTATTTAAACGTTAATCAACCTAATTTATAACTTTAAAATAAATTGCGGAACGAAATATTTCAAATCCTTTAGAATTAATCAATTAGGTGCCTGTTGTAACTATTGGAAACATAATAATCTTTAAAAATCTAGTTATAAACAGGACTGTAATTTGATTCGTATGCTATAATGGATTAGGAATAATTTAAAATATTAAAATTCTGACCATAAAATTAAATTAGAGTTTCCGTTGCATCACTGAACAAAATAATGCTTTTAGACCCCCGATCATTCTAAAATGGTGATAAATGATGCGTACATAATGTTTTTCCTTTACATTATTCTCCGAAAATACATGACCTGTTGTTTTAAAATGTTTGGACCATTTTAATACGGAAAACATTGATCGAGTTAAAAGTGTCCTGAGAATTTAAATCGCTTAATAGTTGCGAATCGATAACATTTTTAATCTTTTTTTAAAGGATATGCGTACATATAGTGGATAATGTAAAAACTCTTCTGCTCTAATATTAACTTTTCTTAATGGACGATTCCTTAATTACAACAAATAAAATTAAGCCGGTATAATTATTTTAAAATTTTATTCCCTGTAACACATGTCTCCTCATGTACTCAATTAAATGAAATCTGCGGGTAGAAAAATGTACGAAAATAGAATTACATACAATTGTATGTGAATTATAAATTAAATAATTTTGCTTTTTACTTATTGCCTTTATAGTAAATTATCTTATGTTAAATATTTTTTTTTGAATGTCCACAAAAAAGGTTATAGGTAAAGTTTGAGTTTGGTACTAAAACATAATAAAGTATAATATATTTTATAATTGGGTAATACTACACATAAATATAAATTTAATATAGATTTAATAAATAATGATAAATGCAAGTTCTGTAAATTAAATGATTTTTTTCGTCGAAATGATTATCCATTTTAATACTTACATAGATATCAGTGACTCGTCATGGTTCATAAACTAGTGAATCGTTTTCCATGTTCCGGTCTCTAAAATACCTAGTTCCATTCTAGCTTACAGTCTATCCTTAGATCCACTTTAAAGTATTATGGAAACTGCAATTTTTAAATAAGAATAAACACTGATTCGTTTATTAGTTGTTTTTTTTTTCAAGTAAATTTAAGATATTACTCAATATATTTCAAATAATATGTTGGAATCTTATAGGTTAAATCTTAATATTTATAAGTGTTTATAATCTAGATTAAAGTTCATTGTTACGTATAAAATACTACTTTTTCTTTTTTTTACTTGTTTACAAGTTTTGATGAAAAAGTATATTTGGCATTTGCATAGTTTCATCTTTTATAATATAACCCTCCACAGATTGAAAATTGGAAACAGATGGTTCATTAGTGTAAACATTTGTGGAATTCCACAATAATTTTGAAGAATAATTCGAACTGCAAATGCCACATCATTTTTAGCAAGTTTCTTTAAACAAAGTAAATTTTGATTATTCCTAGAACACAAAAATTAATTTTGATTGATTATAATTAATCAAAAATCACCTGACAGTTAATTTTAGTATTTTATTAGTGTTTCGAATTTTATAAAAATGCTGACCATGTTTGCACTATATTTTAAACATCGTCAATATTGGTGTTTTTTTATACAACATCAATCATATTATGTTACTTTAATTAAGTTTAATACATTTAAAAATAGTATAACACAATATTATTTAATAGGACGTAAAATATGAAGAATTATATTAATATTAACAAATTTAGCTCCGTACAGAGTGTTTCATAAATGTCATGATTTATCATTATTTTTAAATTTAACATTTTAATATAAAATACTGTTTTCTAGTAAGTGCTGAGAGGACAAGATAAGTGCTAGATTTTCAGAATATGGAGGCGGGTTGTTTTATTATTTTTATCATTAAAATCTTTATACTTATATTTTGATGTCATGTCAATAGAAAATACAGAAAATAACTTTTAATTCAAACAAATCATCGGTACCTTCTACTATAAACATATTATAATATTCGTCATTATCAAAGGTGTAATTAAAACTTCTAATCCTCGAGGAAAAATAATCAAGCAGACTTTATCTTTATAAATTTGAGTGGAGAATATGAGAGGCAAGCAGCCACCCACAAAATTTATCTCTAGGATAAATATACATTCCTTTTAATAGGTTGTGAATATTTCAAAACAGTGCAATTATTTTCGAGGTTTTTACCAAACATTTTTTTTTCGGTTTGGATAAAATAAGCATAGCAATAACAACATTTCAAAATTTAAAATATTTAATTGTTATTTCCGTTCCACAATTATTATATAATATTAGAATCGCCAAAATCGATGAGCTTACTGAAAAATAATCTATTAAATATAAATGCGTATGTCAAATAATAATTATTCTAAATAGTAAATTTATTTTATTTTAAAGCAATTGTATTTTAAAAAACTATCATTTTCTTTTTAATATCATTTTTTAAATTTGTTATAATAGTGGTGATCTGTTTTGTTTTTTTTTGGATTCGTTACATTTTATGATCGGCCTTCTTCAGTCAAGGGCCAGTTTCTTGTTGGCCTGTCATGCCACACTATATGCAACTAGTCATTATTATTTTTAATATATTTAATCACTAAAAAAAAGCGGACATACTTCGCACGATGGGTATACTTCGCATGATGGGTGTACTTCGCACGACGGGTAGTATTCTTTTGACGGGCGTATTATATTTTAAAGAAATGATAAATCATTTCTTCAGTAAAACGATTCTGAACGAAGGAAGTTAATAATATAAGAAAAAAAAAAAACTGTCAGTATTGTTCGAATACTGATAAAGAGACAAAACGGATAGTGTGTGTCGTTCATCGAACAAAAAACGTGCGAAGTATACCATACACTATACATGGACATTTAAAACCGTATTG
>JAIPRM010004050.1:0-14357 GCA_025469315.1 Stegophylla sp. TES_Ste_2020 | reverse complement strand
ATGACCTCTTTAAAGTACAATCTAGAGGCAAATTCGGTTTCATAAAGTTATTGATCGAAACTTTTGGACAAGTATTTCTATACGAAAAGTTGTACACAGAAAAAAAAATAAAAAAAAAAATTAATAAACATCATTGTAAAAACAATAGCTTCTTCACTTCGCTCAGAATCTAAAATACAAATAATCACGATTTTGTTGGGTTTTTCTCTTATCCCTTATTTACTATTAATAATATTACAGATATTGAGATATTGATAGAAATAGAAATGTTACCGTTATTTAATTCAATACCTATTTTAAAATTTAAATATAATTAGTTGTGGGATTTAGCATTTCTTACAGACGTAATAACACATTTAAATGTTTTAAATTCAAAATAATAAGAATTGGGATAGCTCTTTAACACTTTTTTTTCTTATTAAATTTTTCCCCCTTTCTTTATTAATTAGATAAAAAAAAAAAGGAAAGTAAATTAAAGAAAAGTAAAGTAAAATAAAGTAAAGCAAAGCAAAGATTAGTAATGGAAATTGAAGCAAAGATAAGTAAATTATAGTCAAGAAAGCCAGAATTGTATTACTAAAGAAACAATTTATCGTTTTTTTAAATATCTACACACCCACCAAAGGTATCTAACCCAAAGAGCAAAGAATACCCGTGGTATGAAGTATTTCCGGCTTTTTTGTCTATACTTATCTTTGTTTTACTTTATTTAACTTTATTTCACTTTACTTTACTAGTTTTTCTTTTTAGTCATGAATATATAGCATTTTAATTTTTTCTATTTACTTCATTACTTAAAGTAATTTACAAAAATTCTACAGCTATCAACTATTATATAATAATAAAATTATGTATTTCTTATGACAAAAATACCTACTTACTGTAGTTATAATTTAAATATTTAAATACAAATTCATTATTTTTAAAATGAGACAATAATATGTAAATTAACATATGTAATTTAAAATATATAAAGATCATAGCCATCATTTTCTTTTAAAATCGTATTTTATGTTTTTTTTTTCAATTTTAGTTTCTTTCAAAAATATCTCTTCATTTATACACGACTTGTATGTTTATTATATATGCATATTTTAGTGTATTTTTGAAATTGATGACAAAATTATAAATTAAGTGGAATCTCGATAAGCCGAAAATCTTGAAAAGTCAAAACAAATTCCGTTCCCTTGCGAAAACCTCCATTACTCGAAAAAAAAGCTATAGAACATTCTGTTCCGAATGTAGACGGATAATTTGTATAAACATTTGTCCAACCGGCTTGGGCGTTGGGATAATTTTATCTAATCGCGTTGTGTTTATTAGTAGATAAATAATTATGAATTAACTAACCTTGGCACGCAATAGTATTTCTTTCATTTTGTTTTTATTATATTTTTTTCGTGATTTTTCTTTTTATATAAATAAAGTATTTAATCACATTGTATATAATAATCTTTAATACATACCCACAAACATTTAAAAACTTTAATTAAAAAATTAAAAGAAAATTTTAAAAACTCTTTAAGTCGAACTTATTTTCTAAAATCTTGGTAACTCGAAATCTTTAGTGAGTCAAAAATCTCGATATGAATTAATTTGATAATTTGATTAATATGGAAAACATATCAATTTTTTTTCACATTTTCAAAATTTTCTTGCGCCAATATTATTGTCTATCAATGTTACAATTTTCATAAAGTTTGAATTAAAAAATCGATTTTTTTATATCAAATATTAGGAAATTTTTCCAAAATTTTTATTTTATTTATGTTTTTAAGTAACTAGGTTTATAGTTTTTTTATTTACGACCACCCACGCGAGTGCAAAATGCATGTTTCGCGATGACATCTGAAGAAGTGAATTTTTGTTTTAACCGATATAACCCCGATTTTACGGCGCCAAACATTATTGATTCGGTATATTTTCTCGCAGTAAGTATGGCAAAGGTCTTGGAATAGTTTTATTAAGTTTTTCCTTTGTGTATTCGCTCTGGAAACTGTCTTATAAACGTTCACCGCAGAGGCGTATTTACGGTGGGGCCCATCCCCTGGTAGCAACATTTCAGGGGCATAATTTTTTTTAAACAATTTTTATGGATACGTAAAAAGCTAGTAGAACAAAATTTTACAAATTTTAGGCTAAATAAAATATAATGCCTAGAAGATTTAAACACTTTCGAAATTACAGATATCGACAACGGTTTATTATGGAAAAAACGTCCAAATGAATGTAGTATTCACTTAAGTATTACTTTAATGACACTGCATAGTAATGAATTCCCTAATACGATGATAATTAAGATTTGTTCAAATTTTTTAGATAATTAATGTGAAAATGTTTATCCACATGTTGAAATCGCGTTGAGAATATTCTTCTACTGCCCCCCGTTCCAAATTATTCTGCAGAGAGGTTTTTTTTAGTTTTCAAAAAAATATATATATTATAATATATAATGCCAAATTTACATAAAAGAAGAAAAAAAAACCATAATATATAAATTCAACTTTCCCCGATACGAATGAAACAAACTAAATTGTTTTAAAATCAGAAACTATCAAATAGTTTGAATTATGATGATATTAATATAAATAATTATAAATTGTTTGATAATCAAAAAGCTTAAATCAAATAGGAACTCTGACCGAAGATTGTATTTTGTTAAAATATTATACAAGTATTTAATACAGCTAGATAACAATTACATTATTTAATATACAAATATAATAAGTTACTGTTTTTACTTGTTTTGTGTATAATAATAAAGTATTGATTTGTTTTATGGTGGTGAGAAGGAGAGTGGGGTGGTAAAAATTATTTAGACCTAGGGTGCCAAATCTCTAAATACGACTCTGGTTCGTTGTCAAGCCATAGAAATGTACTTTATATACCGATGCGGGAATCGGAGTACAATAATATTATGTGGGGTACTTCGACTGTGTTATAAGGTCTCATAAGCTTCAAATGACCCTAATTCTTGATTACCAGAATACTATTATTCCCTTATTTTTATCATCAGTAATAGATTATTTTATTAATTATGTTCACATTACTATTTTTGTAAACTAATTTTATTCTCTATCAGTGATATGACATTAATAGATTATTCATTCATATACTATAATAATGTATGAACACATCTGATGCTTGTTAAAATGTTTTTTTTTTTTTTTTACCAATTGGCAACCTTTGTGATTACTCTAATAATAAACTAGGCTATATAAAAGTCATTAAAACAAGCGTAACATTTATTATTTCTATACCCACTTGGTAAACTTAATACCAAAACGTGTTTATGTGTAAATTTACAAACGCTTAATAGTACCTACAAATGTGTATATTTAAATATAAATCTCATAATTGTTTTTATTGTATTCGATTTAAATCATATGTTATAGAACATTTAACAGGTTCTAATTTATATACAATAGGTAGTAAATAATATTATAGGTTGATGAAATTTTGAAATATTATCCAAAACAATTAATTGAAAGCGTTGGATATTACATTGTTATAATGAAAATGTAAACAAACTAAATTCAATTTTTTTAATAACAATTAATACATAAGAATAGTTAGAAAACAAATTTCCATAAATATTACCACTTAAAATTAATATCAATTTTTTTTACACTATTCACATAGATTTTTGTACGCTTAAACGTGTTTATTATATTTCGTTCAATAAAACGTTGTTTTTTTTTTTTTTGGTAGTAAATCGCATGGTGTTAATGCAATTACAATTTACGTATCATGCAAGTACTTGCATGATGCGCTCGATTAAAAATTAAAAATTAAATTATTTTATATATTTCAAAATTAAATTAATAACTTGGCTAAAAATCTAATTAAGAATTCAATTAGGGCTAGATATAAATGGGGGTCAGAAGGCTCATTCCCTAAATGCAAGTTTTTTAAAGAGTGCAAAATTTTAATTTAAATAATACTCTCAAGCATATACTTTTCTTAAAAACATATTTTAATAACCTTTTTCAAAAAAAAAAAAAAAAAATGGAATAATTAAACCTACCAGCAACTATACAATATAATTTAGTAACAATAGAATAAAACATTATTGAAGAAAAATGTATTCATTATGTTTAGTGTTAAGTATAAATTATTATTAGGATTGAAATTTACCCAATAATGCTAATACTGTTAATACAAATTTAAAACTATTCTTAATGTACTTTCCAACAGTATATTTAATTTATAATATAACCTTATATTTCAAAATAATGTTAAACAGATTTATTACATATTATCATTAATGTGATTAAATTGTATTTTAATACATTCTATCCATTTATGAAACTGCGATACACGATCTACCTAATTACACGTTGCAAAAATATTTGGTAAAACGAATATTTCCTCCGGATTAAGAATTAAAATATTTTTGATATTTTTATTGGTGTAGCAAAACTATTGAGAATTTTGAAAAATGAACTCCCTAAAGTTCTGCGCAAACAAAATTCTCTACTGCAAACTTGTGCTACACGTAATATCCGTAAAATGGTGTTTACAGAAAAAATTTATATTATTGAAAAATCACTAATCCCTTCATTCTACTCAGAATCAGAATGAAGAACTAACATATAAAAATCTATAATATTATGTAACTACTGTCACTAAATAACTATTTTGTGGCTTTTTACAGACAACTGTAAAAATATTACGCGGGTATTTATTTTTAAATTATTATATATTGATACATGAAAAGATATACCCGATGTAGGTTTACTGACTAAAATATTGGATCCTAAAAAAATATACCAATTCTTTTAGCACAAAATATAAACACACAATATGGCATCATGCCACTACTATATACATATTTTATTTATTACACTCTATACTCTGTCACCATCTAATGACAAGCCAAGAATAGATTTTAATTTTTTAACTGTATATATTACATAATATACCGATCGCCCTTTTTTCCTAAACAATGTATAAAAATATTATTTTCATTATACTTTTAGGTAGTGGCACCCTTTTATCTTGATTTTAGCGTGACCAATATTCCCATAGAGCTTATTTCATGATTTATAAAACACAGTTTATACATATACGACAAGAGTGGCTAAACTTTTTTTCGGCAAAAATCTATCAAGACCAATTTTTTTTTTTTTGTTCGCGTACCTACCTAAATACTAAACAGTGTTTTAAAGAGAGAGAATATTTTTTCATCCCTATATTAATTATAGCATAATTATTTCTACCCCTACCCTCCTCAATATAAAAAATGTTACAATCATTAATACATGAAAAAAATATATATATTTTTTTTATATCTACAAAAAAACCAAAAACTAATTTTATAAAATTCAATATTCTTTGATTTCTATTTGTTTTTACGTTTTTAGCTAAAACTTTACGCTCATAATAATAATAGTGTAATAAATAAAACTTTCATTTTCATTTATATACATATACATGTCTAATATATAATACTCGATGTGCAGGTGCAAAATCTATAATTTGCTACTCATGCAATTCCAAATATGACGGGAGGTGCGGAGACCCATTCAACCCGTATACAATCGGCATGATAGATTGCAACATAACAGATGTGCCTAATCATTTACGAGGAAGCGAACCGGCACTATGCCGGAAAAGCGTTCAACGAAGTAAGTACACCTATTGTAAATTATTGTGTGTAATATAATTGTAAATCTCGGGTTACTTAGTTCCAATACTTACTAGTTACTACTTTGATACTTTTAAAACAGCACTGAGTATGTAAGTACTATAATTTATTGTGTATTATAAAGTTATTATACTGTGTAATTAAATAAAATAATTTGGATCGATTTAGCCAATATTTTATAGTAGATACCATTTTAATATTATCAACTATTTAATCGCATAGCAATAATTAGGTACATTGTCAAAAAAATAATTGAGAAATACTTGAGTCTATATAATTTTTCATAAATTGCTACCTACGTTATAATGTGATTTTAGTTTGTTTTTAACACCTCTAGTTATTTTATTTGAGATAAGGAGTAGAAAAAAAAATATTAAAATGATTAATTTGGTTAGGTTAGGCAATTGCCTATTTTTCTGTGGCGTGGGGCTGGCATTGTCTATGACAATGAAAATATAAGGGATGATTCTCTACAACAAGCACACCAAATTCAAAGTATCAAATGAGCAAAAGTATTTGAATAGAGTGCTAAGCGGACTGTAAAAATCTTAATAACTTTTTTTTTATCAACAAAAAGTCATCAAATTTTTTAGTTACCTTATCTACATTATCTTAGTAGAAATTTTTTTTTATTTTTGCTCTTTATTTGAAATAAATCAAAGAACGACGGGCCGCAAAAAGAATCCCGAGGGCCTTGAATTTGTCATTCCTGCTCTACAACGAGTTTTTAAGGCTACGTAAATGTCTTGGTGCTAAAGCCACTAAAACCGTTCCTCATTTGTGTTAACATTTTTAAAATTATTACTAGGGCTGGGATTTCGATGCACTTTGCATTGTTTTTCGAAGCTTTCTGTGCGATGCTCGTTTCGTTATAAATACGTTTTAGGTGTTTTTCAATTAGAATAAGACATTTTATTTTGCATTTTTCGACAATATTTGATTTTAGGGTCATTTTTATTATTTTTTAAGTTTTTTAAATAATTTTTGCATTTTTTTAAGAGCATTTTTAGCGATTTTTAAGGGCATTAAAATCCCAGCCCTAATTATTACCATCCAATATTGTATAGCTCTCTAAAATCGTAAATACAATACTCCAACTCAAAAACGTACGATTAAAGTATTTTTTTTTTTTTTTCAAGTTCACGGTAGTATTCGGATAGTCCGGGATTGCGGATACTTGTTGGATCCCGTACACGATGATGTGGACTGTTATAGTAGACTTGGATCTCATGAAATCGACGTTACCTATTGTTCCTGTTCATCGGACAGGTGCAACCATTCTACGAATATCCATTCGAAGGGATCGTTGTGTATCACAACCGTCATAACAATGATGATGGCTACTGCCGTCGTTGGTTTCTTCCTCAATATTATGCATCATTAGAGTTATAAACACACGAGAGTTATAAAATATAATGTGAACAAAAAGTTAAATACTGTTAACAAATAAAAAAATTAAAATAAAAAAATAATAATTTTTAACAAACGCTTTATACAGACAGACAGACTATTTATACTGAAGGTATCGCTTGAAGATCAAAAGGGAATAAATTCAATTGGTTAGGTTAGAGAGTTGTATGCCGTATACAGTGGATAATTTAAAGGAGATAAACACGAACAAATACACAAATCAATGAAGTTATGCTACATTTATTGTTCTATTCCGGAATTTATAAACCTTACGGTAGTCTTTGAGCGAAACCTTCATTTATTGATATTTTTTTGAAAAGTTATAATATGTATATTTTATTTTCTGTTGGATCGCGTGTTTTTTAATAGCTCAATTAAGTAAAAAGTTTTTTGCACCATAACTTGTATAAATACAATAATTTAAGAATTTATATAAACTCTCATAATACTATATTATATTATTAACTATAGGAATCTTTGTTTTTTTTTTTTTAAATATATTCAAACCGTTTTATAAAATTGTTTATTTTCGTGTTACACTAAAAGATCCGTTATGGTACATAAATTCACTTACAACACACGCGAATTATATTTTTATATTACATTAATATCGTAGTTTACGTTAGAAAATCGTTTTGGCTAAACCGTATTTTTAATTAGAGAAAAGCCGAATTGGAAACCGACAATGAACTGTACACGATAACAATCTCAACATGTGCATATATGCAAAGCCTGACATTTTGATTTTTACATATTATACTGTTACTTTTGTTAAGCATGTTTTCTTTGAATAAATATTATATACATACACATATCGTCTGTATGTATGTATTTGTATTATTGAATAATATTATTTTGTTTTCTCAAACGTGTGTAGAACAATATTTCACTCAAAAATACTGTATCCTTTGAAATATATTATAATAAGTACGTTTGATCGTCGTAATACATCAATGGCGCTGGACTATGCGAGTTCGGTCCCTCTTTCGGTGCATTTAATATTTTCAAATTTATCTAAAATCAAAATTCTGATTATTTTGATATGTTTTTAATTTATAGCATAATATTATAATAGTTTAATACGGTAATTGCATTTATTTTATATTTTTGTAGCAGTTGTGAGTGAGAAACATCTCACGACTCGCTTCTCTCATATACGCAACTGGTTGTATTACACTACATATATTATGAATTCACTAATTATATATTGTATATTTTACTTGTTCCACTGGTACGGTTAAATTATAATATGGTATAAAAGATAGGCACATAATAATATTATCTTAATAAAATTTCATTACTTCCATGATAATGTTAAATTTTTTTTATATTATGCATGTTTTTTGTATGATATACAGCAAAATAGACATCAGTTATGTATTTGTTAAATTTTAGAGTTTTATTAATTTTTTTTTTTTTTTATCTGTTTATGGTTTTGTTGTGTGGTTTCTTGGACCGCGACTCTACCGTTGGAAAAATCCTAGTTTCCACCATTGTATAATACGCAGTGCATAACCACATAACCGTATCAAAATCCATTTTTATATTATGCATATAGTTATAGGTGATTTATGAATTGGAAACTCATCCCACCGCAGTGTTTACTTAATCGTTTAATAATAGAATTATTATTTTAAAATTAATCTTAATGGTTTTAAAAACTATTGTAATTTCTAAGCGGAATATGTCAACATTTTGTAAAAATATGATTGATTACATTTTTTTTTTCACACGTACTTTGATATTAATCACGATTTTTTTTTTTTCAGAAAAAAATGAATGCAAACTTTGAAAAATATAATATGCTTATTTAATATGCTTACATGTATCATTTTCGAAATGAATCTGTCCGTGTCAACGATTAATTAGAGATTACAAAATTTAATCGGTCTAAATCAGAGATTCTTAAACTGTGGGTCACGATTACATTTTTAGTGGGTTGCGTTAAATTTTTATATGCACAATTTTTTTTTTTTTTTACTGTATACCTACTACGCATATATAATATTAAATAATTTTTATGATTTTTTTTTTTTTTAATAAATAGTTACTGTTCAAAAAATCCTCTGATAAAAATGTATACGAAATATTGTTTTTTATTCTGTACTTATTTTTATTTTCACTGTTCAACAAGCAAAATAACAACAACAACAACAAAAAGCCGGGCATACTTCGCACGAAGGGTCAGATACTTTTGGTGGGCGTGTAGAATTTTAAAGAAACGATTAATCATTTATTCAATAATACGATTCTGAATGAAGGAATTTCGTCATTTTTAACACACCCACCAAGAGTATCTGACTCAAAGAGCGAAGAATAACCGTGGTGTGAATTATGTCCGGCTTTCTTTCTTGTCTATACTTTACTTTACTTTTTTGATCTAATAAATAAAGGAAAAGAAAAAATAATTAGAGAGAAAGAAAGTGTTAGAAAAATATCCAAAATTTTTTTTTCACATTTTCAAAATTTTCTTGCGCCAAAATCTTTCTTATATGATTTTCTATCTATGTTTAAATTTTCATAAAATTCGGATCAAAAAATGATGGTTCCCGAGTCGTTTTTGTCAAATTTTGGGTAGTTTTTTCAAAAAAAAAATTGAAGAATTGAGAAATTCAAAAAATGATTTCTTTAAAGTACAATCTAGAGAAAAATCCGGTTTCAAAAAGTTACTGTTCGAAACTTTTGGACAAGTATTTCCATACGAAAAGTTGTACACAGAAATAAAAAATAAACATCATTGTAAAAACACTAGCATCTTCACTTCGTTCAGAATCTAAAAGACATTTGATTATTGTTGTTGGTCGTCCAAATTGAAAAAAAAAATAAGTACCGCATAAAGTTTGGGAACCTCTGATTTAAATAGAATGTTTTTATTTTTATTTTTTTTTTTTTTGAAAATTCTAAAATGTAAATCCTTATTTTTTCGATAAAAATACCACTGTTTTATACTCGTGCGCCTTCGTGATTCACTCTCACTAAACTTAACGCTTAACCTGCTATTATTTTCCAACTAAAAAACCACTTCTGACCTGGAGGTTGCATAACCGACGGCGATACGGTCGATAGAATTTAATGGTTTGTGACGTACCTACCTAGAAGTGCTCGTACGACGACACGCGTCTGCGCTGCTAATCGTTTAAGGGTCATCTGAATGCCGAACGCCGGAGACCATTGTCGAATTTTTCTAAAGTCTTTGGACTGACCGGATTCAGAATTCGGGATGGCTGACGAGTGATACTTTTATTAGTACAGTTGAAGAGATGCAGGACGTGTAAAAAAAAAATGATCATTCGAGAATTTTATCGAACACGTTTTAAAAAGATAATAAAATGTCTACTAGCACGTCAGCGCCTATTTGACTGGGTCATAAAGTTTTTGTTGATATGCGCCAACGTTAATCGAGAACTTTTTTATTGTGTCTCAAATCGTGTTCATAACACTGAATCAGAATTGTACGGGTCAGATACTCTTGAAGGGTGTGTATGATTTAAAAAAAATGATTAATTATTTGTTCAATAAGACGATTCTGAACGAAAGAAGTCAATAATAATATAAGGAACGATAATAGTTGTCATTTTCAACACACTCACCAAGAGTATCAGACCCGAAGAGCGAAGAATATCCGTGATGCGATATATGTCTGACTTTACTTTACTTTTATTTTATCTAATAAATAAAGGAAAAAATATTCAATGAGAAAAAAAACTGCTTTTGTCAAAGTAAAGATTTATTGCACTTTAAAATCATAAAATATGTTACGCTGTATATATTTATTCATGGTTTTCTAAAAATAGTAAAATGAAAAGAAAGTAAATAAAATTTAAATTTAAATTTAAGTAAAAGTGCTTATCCAGAGTGTAACCTAAATTGAATTTAAAATTATTTCTTACTACACTATTAAAAAATTAATTGCTTAATACATTTTATTACTGTTTCGTGATATAGTTTGTTACATCTAGAAAATTCTACAAACAGCACTACACAACATATTATACGTGATATGTAATTCTATCATCTCGTATATTATATATAGTTATAAATGAATTTATATGGTATCATTATAACAATTATAAATACCACAATAATCGATAATAAGTTCTGCAAATTTCATTATTCTTATTTTCTTTAATTTGACACTTCCACTATGTTATATCATTTTACTATGAATTTACATTGGTGTATATTATAAAACTTAATGTTGAACAACTTTACAAAAAAAAATATTTCTTTTCCTGTGCCAATTGCTTACATAAGAAAAAAAAGCTGTTGGAGAAATTACACGGGACAGCTCTTCAAAAAGACCAATTGCCAATTCAACATTTAATATTATTGATTTATAAGATCAAACCTATATTATCTACACATTGGCACAACTATGATAAAAATGTTGGGAGGACTAACATGTTTATTGATTTAGCCCTAAATGGCGTTAACCTCATAAAATTTTTAAAAATTCTGAGGGCACAGTCCCCCAAAATGCGCTTGTGATAATCCAATTATTCAATTTAACATTTCACATTAATATGTTTATTGTTCGGTTTGTCTCAGTAGACTATTTGTGATTAAGAAATCGCTTGTAATTTGAAGTCGTTCATTTTTTTGATTCTGAACGAAGTGAAGAAGCTAGTGTTTTTACAATGATGTTTATAATTTTTTTTCTGCGTACAACTTTTCGTATAGAAATACTTGTTGAAAAGTTTCGATCAGTAACTTTTTGAAACCAGATTTGCCTCTAGATTGTACTTTAGAGAGATCATTTTTTGAATTTCTCAATTCTTCAATTTTTTTTTTTTTTGGAAAAACCCTCCAAAATTTAACAAAAGCGACTCGGAAACCATCATTTTTTGATCCGAACTTTATGAAAATTTTAACATAGATAGAAAATAATATAAGAAAGACTTTAGCGCAAGATAATTTTAGAAATGTGAAAAAAAAATTTTAGACACTTTTCTAACATTTTTTTTTCTCATTTATTTTTTAAATTATTAACTTCTTTCGTTCAGAATCGTCTTATTGAAGAAATGATTTATCGTTTCTCTAAAATTCAATACACCCGTCAAGAGAATCCCACCCGACGTGCGAAGAACACCCCGACGAGCGAAGTACACACCTTTTTATAATATTATTAATAATATTAATCGATTTCTAAAGATATTATAATCGATCACAATGGTTTTAAAATATGAAGTAAAAATGTGAACACAAATAAGGACTTATTATCGGCAATCCCGAGTTACAGATTCGAAATGTATTGCTATGAAACAATTAATTTATGATATTTGTTGTCAATATTGGTTTACTTTTTTTTTTTTTATATTCGGACGTACACCTACGTTAAAATATAGTATCCATGAAAATAAATAATGATACGAAGTAATATGATTGTTATGTATTTGAAATAGTTTAGCTCTATCCTAGATAATAAAATTAATAATCATTTTTGACATTAAATATAGATTACGTGTAAAATGAGATTCAAATGAGATTTTGCGAAAATTCAAAATACCTATAATAGACACATTTCGTTACATTTCGTTTATGTCAAATAACGAGTAACGAAATGATGAAAAACGAATTTTTTCCTGTTGAACCCGGGGGGCTAGTCCTTCTTGGCCGTTCGGTGTTTCTAAATGGAACCATAAAATCTGCTTAAACCTATTTACGAGACGTAACTACATTTCACGTTGTTTTATCGAATGTCGATGATTCGTATGCCAATTATTGTCAATTATTATGTTTGTTAGGTCCACAAATTGGATATTGAAAAAAAAAATACCGATACGAATAATTTAAAATCGTTTTGTTTTTCTCCAAACAGCACTAGTTTCTAAAACATTTTATACTAATACTTGTTTAACATTGCCGAGATCCCGTTCCCCCATGTCAATGGCATCGTCCGTTTTTCGGATTAGATATTTTTTACGGAATCCACGGAGGTAACAAATCGAATGACACAACTGCAGTTACTATATTAAATTCGGTTCGCTAGTAGTAAACCGTCTACGTTACCAAGTGCGATCGGTGAACATAATATTTTTCTACAGTTTATTATTCTACACACACGGTAGGTAAATAATAATAATAATTAACGTCTAGTAATATATTATATACCAGGGGTGGCCAAATTGCGGCTCGCGAGCCGTGGTTGCATGTGACTCTCATTCTATTCTCGAAAACAGTATAATAATATAATATAACTTTTTTGTATTCATCAAAATTTTTTAAATTTTAAATTATGGCTTTAAGCGTATAAAGTTTAAATTTGTGAATTGACATTGTGCAAATAACTGTTTTAGCATTAAGTTAAACAAGTATTTATTGTTGAGTTGATGTATTTTTTTTTTATACGTTTTATTTCCATGAGTTATTTCTTACAATGATCTTTAATTAAATTTGAATGACATTTGTATTTGATTATTTTTCATTGTCAAAATGATTCACAAGAAAACATCATTCCAAAAATTGATTTTTTAAATTATGTACAATGTATGCACACTTATTGATGTTTGCAGGGTTCTTCAAAATAAGGATATTTTTAAAAAATTCCGTAACAGAGTGACGATTATTTTTATACTTTTTAATTTTTTGACTAAAATTTCAAAAGCTTATTCCGTGAATTGTCTCTTAACTGCAGTTGCAATGAGATTCGATACTGGAGATCCGTTTTCAATAATATACACTGAAAATGAATTTAAAAGACTTTTTCAGCTTTTAATATAATTAATTTTATTTATCCTTGTTGGTCGTGAACATAATCATGTTGGCCACCATAGGCGTGCGCAGACTTTTATTCCAGGGGGTGCACATTATAAATTATTTTAAATATAAATTGTTTTCGATTTATTGCAGTGTAGGTTAGGTTAAGTTACCTTGCAACTTTTTTTTTTTTTTACAATCATATCTATTTACGTCGTATATTGATTAAGTTTGTAAAAAGTCGATTAATAACATTTGTATTTATTTGCACATTATGTTCGGTCGGGAAGCTCTAAGCTGTGCTACTTCACTCATCTTGCATACATTACTAATTAAATATAAATTATTGTACGAATTAAATTAACAACAGAAAAGTAAAAAAAAATGTCCAAAATTTTTTTTACATTTTCAAAATTTTCTTGCGCCAAAATCTTTTTTATAGGATTTTCTATCGATGTTTAAATTTTCATAAAATTCTGATCAAAAAATGATGGTTTTCAAGTCGTTTTTGTCAAATTTTGGGTAGTTTTTTCCAAAAAAACATTGAAGAATTGAGAAATTCAAAAAATGACCTCTTTAAAGTACAATCTAGAGGCGAATC
>JAIPRM010004048.1:0-24090 GCA_025469315.1 Stegophylla sp. TES_Ste_2020 | reverse complement strand
TGTTCAGAATCGTTTTACTGAAGAAATGATTTATCGTTTCTTTAAAATTTAATACGCCCGTCAAGAGAATACCACCCGTCGTGCGAAGTACACTCATCGTGCGAAGTATGTCCGGCTTTTTTTTTTCTTTTTTTCATTTTTTTTTTTTTTTTTCTTATGCTTGCAATTAAATAAAGTTATTTCATGGCGTAAAGCGTGGGATTTTATTATGTTTGTACTGTTTGGAAAAAATTCGAACAAACACCATTACAGTTAGTACAAACACGAAAATAAAACGTAGAATAATTGTAATTAAAGTAATATTGTTATGTGGGTAGAAATAAAATTTTATTGTGTAAGACGACAACACATCGCCGTCGAACACTGCGAGGATCTGGGATTTTATTTTTAGGGGTGGAATATTTTTTCAAAATGACGTAATTCTTATAAAAATGACACTTATATGTGTAAAATATATACGGTCATTTATTTTGTTCATTATAATTAGTAAAAACCTGGACACACTTGGCACGATAGGAAAATTTTTAATCCACGAGATCCTTTTGGCGAGCGTGTTTCATATTAAACAAACAATAAATCGTTTCACAATTAAAGTTATTCCGAGGAAAGCTGTTCAGTATTATGATAATAATAAGCACTGTGCTAATGTTGTTAGTTTTTATTGAGAGGAAAATTAACTGGACTGATTTCAATAAAAAAAAAGTAAATATAAAAAGTTCTATATCATATGAGTAGCTTGTATACTATTATTATCCCTTAAAACAACAAATTGAAAACGTTTGAAAAACAATAATGAACGGATACAAAGACAGGTCAAGAATAATTTGGTGAAAATGAATGTTGAGCTTAATTTAAGTTAATAATTTTATACTTTTACTAATATTAAAAATTACATTTATTTAAGTTTATACTCGTATGTTTTTTATATAGATTACTTCTATCGGTTTCATTTTTTGAAGATACTATACCACTGTGAATATTATCGAAACTGAAGTCTGACAATTCATTCAAATCGACGGAGTGAGCGTTATAAGTTATAACAGATGGAAAATTTGGTTTCCGTGATGTAATATTGTAAGAATCACAGTGGAAAGTTATTGATCCAGTACAGAACATTGAAAGTAAACGGTGACAGGTGACAGACTAGACTTAGGTCTGTAATTACATTTTACAATGTAACATAAAACAATTTGCTCAAGAAACGGACAGTGAACACGAAAATGTATTTGACGTGTCATCGAACCGACCAATCTGTAATATTTCAATTATAAAACTTTTCTGTGAACATTACGTATTGAGTTGTACTTAAAACAATTGGGTAACAGATATAATGTCACTTTTAGTTAATAGTAGTGCAACTTTTTTCATTGTTTCGATTTGTTGCTCAGTATAGTATAAATTCGTTTCATGTAAGTATGAATATTAAAGTTTAAATATTCTTATTTCAAATTTTTTCAAATTTATCGACTTGACTCATTTACCCAAAATTGCATACATATTTTTAATGCTAATCACGATCCTACGATTGTAATTTATAAAGTATATACACCGTTTTTTTATGTATGAAAAAACAATTTTCTGACAAAAAGTTTTAAAATATTGATAAAACTATTTGTTGGTTTTAGAAAAACTAATAAGACTGGACTAATTACCAGTTTTCCAGTTAATTAGCATTTGAATAACCAATTGAATAAAATAATCAACGCATTATATCTAATTAATAATTGTGTGACATATTTTCAGGCTGTGCTTAAATAAAATATATTATACCTAAATAAAGATAAAATAAATAAAATAAAAATTATCTAGATTAAGATAGATATTGCAATTTATCCAGATATAAATGAAAGTAAAGTAAAGTAAAATAAATAAAAGTAAATCAAAACAAAGTTAAGTAAAGTATAGACGATAGAGCCGAAAATACTTCGTACCATGGATATTCTTTGCTTTTTAGATCAGATACTCTTGGCGGGTGTGTAGAATTTTAAAGAAACGAAAAATGATCTCTTTAAAGTACCATCCCAAGCAGTGGTTCTTAACCATTGTACCATTGTACACTACGCTGCCGTTATTGATTTTCGGATTGATTAATTATTACAAATTTCGATCGAGTCCCACTATCAAGAAGTGGTACTTTTTTTTAGATTCTGATTAAAGCGAAAAAGCTAGTTTGATGTTTAAATTTTTTTTTCTGTTAACACTTTATCATATGAAAAGACTTGTTTAATAATTTCAACCAGAAAATTATTGAAACATGATTTGCCTTTAGATGGTACTTTAAAGAGGTAATTTTCCGAAATTCTCAATTATTTTCCCAAAATTTGGAAAAAAATACTAAACAATAATATGAGAAATATTTTGATGCAAAAACATTTTGAAAATAAAAAAAAAAAGAATTTTGAAATTTTTTTCTAATTCTTTTTTGTCTCATTATTTTTTTTTACCCTTTCCTTTATTAATTGGATAAAAAATGTGAAGTTAAGTATGGTAAAGTAAAGATAATTAAAGTATAGACGAAAAAGCCGGACATATTTCGTACCACGGGTATTCTTCTCTCCTCAGGTCAGATATTCTTGGTGGGTCTGTTGAAAATGACAACTATTATTGTTCTTTATATTATTAACTCCCTTTGTTCAAAATCGTATTATTGAAGAAATAATTTATCATTTCTTTGAAATTCAACATACCCAGTAAGAGTATCTGACCCGTGGTGTGAAGTATATCCAGCTTTCTTGTCTATACCTATTTTTGGTTTGCTTTAATATAATAAACGTTCGAAAAAAAAAATGATGTAATTACACTACATATTTAGAAATAATTTGTTTTCAATACGGAGAAATTAAATGAAATTCTCATTAAGTAGTAGCACTTATAATATAATGGCATGTTATGTACGCTTAAACGTTAAATTAATAAAATTGAGCTACAAAATATTTTTAAAACATTTTGTTTTTTAATCGCATTCTTTTGCATATTTTTCAACGTTTTATCGTATTTTCAGTGTCCTTTGAATTCGTTTCGGTGCTTTTACGTCACGTTTCATCGTCAAAGCGCTTTGTCGAAAAAAAAAAAAAATTATGACGTAAATTTAACAAATAAAAAAAAAAAAAAATCGCTACTAGTCTTTGAATTTCTCTCGTGTGAGGTACAGCCGAATTCCGCTTTTATTCGTATCCACCCCCCCCCCCCCATTTTGTCATGACGTCCCGCCCGTGAAGTAGCTCAATCGAATTTCGTCGTCTCGCGTTCGCCCGTGCGCATAAACGCTTTATAACACATACAACAGACGGCAACTGCTGTTTGTGTGATATAAATAATTGTGAAACACAAGACGGAGAGCGGGACGAGCAGCTATCAATTATTCGGAAATAATGTGCCGTCTATAGCAAACTTTGTGTCACTCGTATTTCTGTATAGGATGTGTACGCGCCAACGTTATAAGGACACGACAAGTCTTGCAGACTAAATGTAATCATTAAACTATACGTACGTGCGCTGCTCGATTGTACTTTTTGAAACTCTCGACGAAAGCGTGTTTTGGGGTTAATTTTTTTTATTTTTATTATTTATGTAGCGATTCTTTTCCAATCAAAACTAATTGGTTCCATACTGCTGTCTGTAACGGTGGAAAATATTGTTATTGGAGACCCGAGGAAATCGTGAGGTCTCATTGGCCGTATTGAGTTTGTGTGATAACATTTTGAGAAGCTGATAATAATAGATTTTACGGATAAACATTTGAAATTTGTGAATTTTAGATGATTGGATATTTATTTAATATTCAAAAAACATTTGAAATGTAAAGTTGATATATATTTTTTTCTTATTAACATTTAATTTTAAATTAATTACCATTTTTTTCATCATCATTTAAATATGATATTATCATAGATAACGATGTTAACACTGTTTTACAATTTTATGCCAAATCAACGGAAGACACCAAGAACTATGTGCATTTGAGAGTAAGGAATTATGTGTTAGTAAACATTTTATATTGATGTACCTACAGAATAATCAATGTTGTAGATAAAAATTTAGATAATTACAAGATTTATGATAATATTAAAATTATTTTGTAAATGATAAATATTTCGAAATATGGATTTATCTAGATGTGTAAGTTTTAAATTTTAAGAATGACATGAAATCTAGATAGATATTTTTAAGAAATGACAATAATTTAAAAATGGTTTTTGCAAGAAATTTGAATACACTGGTTTATTTGTTTGTATTATTTATATAAAAAAAAGCGTTTGTTTGTTTTTTACAATTGAGTTATTATTATGAAAAAAAGTATTTTTAATTTTTTCGTTGGGATTACCGTTTTAAAGAATAAAAAAGGTTTTGTTACCTTTCGAAAAAAAAAAAAAAACATACTTTATATAATATACACATTACTTTCTTTACAGTTTTTATTCTTATTTGAAGTGTATAACTAAATATTGTTCTATATTTTTAAGCAATAGCTAACAAGATACCTGAAAATTTTTATTTTGAAATTATGAACCATTAAAAAAGTATGAGTGTTTTTTTTTTAGACCTATAAATTACAATTCATATAATATAACAGTTGTTTTTGAGAAGTCAGATTAGGACATATATATTACTAAAACGAGAGATCATTTTTTATTTTCGGTAAATACAATATAGATGGTATAATAATACATTTATGAATGATTCTCGATCATTTGTTCGGATCGATGCGATACAGAAGCGAGACTGTGACGTGAAGCTGATCTGTACCATTTTCATACCTTTGCGTAGTACCCATCTATGCATATATGATAATATAGCAACCCGTAGCCATACGTATACCTAAATGAAGCATTGAAATGGAATACGCTTAGAGTGACCTATTGAAAAGAATCAAATTGCCTTGCTCAATCGGATCACTGATAAGGAACTGTTATCATACTTCAAAACTAATGTTATTATTTTTGTATATCTCACAGATATATACAATAACTAGATAGCTAACTGATCATATCTAATGTATTATGATTAAGAAGTCGAGAACCATATGCGTGGTAGTCAATGTTTTTTGTTTGTTATCACTTTATCAGTTCGAAATTATTATCATATTATTGTGTAATATACAATAATATTATTAAAAAATTAATATCTTTGTGGCCAGATCCAAATACTTTAATGTATTTAATTTAATATAAAAATTGATTGAAAGTATTTTAAGTACTTAATTAAAAATGCCGACTACTTGTTCAGCTCATAGCTGTACAAATCGAGCTAAAGCGGGGTCAAATATGCATTTTTTTAGGTGAGCTTGTTTTATACTTATTAGTCATTTAGGTATCTGCCATCTGGTCGCATAGCAGTTGAGGCGAAAGAAAAGGTTCCGCCAACTAATCACTCAAAGGATCAAGTTATTAAAAAGTTATTTAGGTATCCTATATTATTTTATTGTTTTTAGATTTCCTCTAAAAGATGCCGAGCGATTACAAGTTTGGTTAAAAGCTATTGGTCGCAAAGGATTTGTGACAAATGCTGGAGGTCGTTTGTGTAGTGATCATTTTAAACGATCAGACTTTTATGAAAATCCCGGAGGAAGTTACAAATTAACTTTAAAAAATGATGCTATACCATCAGTTTTTAAACTTTCCGTTCACTCTACATTATTGCCTACTAAACTCTTTTCTAGCGAGCCACAAGAAAAAAAAAAAATTTAATACCTATAATTGTTGACAAATTAATAAGTAACTCAACAACTAATAGGTAAATTGTTTGTTATATTTATAGATGCAATAAGTGAAGATTTACCAACAAATCTTAGTACTAGATGTGTCCCAGATGACGTTAAGATCTTAAATGATTCCTTTTTGTTGACCCCACCAAAATTAACACTAATTATAACACCATCCAAACGTAGTTTTAATCAATTAACTTTACCATCTCCTAAAAGAACTCCAACTAGGTACAAAAGGAAAATTAAATTATTACAACAAAAAGTTCGACGGCAAAATAAAACTATAAAAACATTAAAAGAACTTTTGAAAAATGTAAGAAATCAAGGTATGTTATCAGCAGAATATGAAGATATTATGCTTGATAAATTTGGTGGGATGTCAGCTGAAATTTTTAAGCACGAACTAAAAACTATTGGACGCAAACCTAATATTTTATAGTGATAAGAATTGATAACAATAATTGATGTAAACATTGACTACCACGCATATGGCGGTTGACTTCCAACTGTAATACTAGTTAGCTATCTAGTTATTGTATATATCTGTGGTATATCTGCATTATATGAAAATTTAAAGTGGAGTGGTACCAACCAAACAAGAAAAATAATTTTATTTTTCTCAAAAATGGTCACTCTTAGCGTATTCCATTTGATTGCTTCAATTCATTATGCGTAACAGCATAGTGTCTGTATGGAAAAATAGAATAAAAGTCGAGCATTACCTACACGAAGAGTGTACTATTGTAGCGAAATTGTTGACTCCAGAACCGAAATTTCTATAAGTCGGTGTTTGCGATTCGAACACGTGCGTTACAATACGGTTTCTACAACGAACACGCGTTTATTTACTTTTGACGTTTAAATATTTTATTACGGTATTCCGTTGACACGCGATGATTACGATCGAAAACCGCAAATTGACGTATATCCGCGCATAAAATGTAAAATAATTCCAAAACAACCGAGTAAACTTTTGACGTCGCGCACACGCGTATAAAAGTATATGAATATACAGTTGTAGTAGTGCAAGTCAAGACTGATACGAAAACTACACCCCCGAGGTCCGCATTGCGTTCGAAACTTCGGTTCTGTATTTTCTGACAGATAAAAGACGTTTATAATGCGCTCGAAAAAAATGAACCGATGCTCATATTCACGTATATTGTAGTATTGTATATTTTTAGATTCTGAACGAAGTGAAGAAGCTAGTGTTTTTAAAATGATGTTTATTTATTTTTTCTGTGTACAACTTTTCGTATGGAGACACTTGTCCAAAAGTTTTAATTTTTTGAAACAGGATTTGCCTTTAGAGAGTTCATTTTTTGAATTTCTCAATTCTTCAATTTTTTTTTTTTTTTTTGGAAAAAACTATCCAAAATTTGACAAAAGCTACTCGAAAACCATCATTTTTTGATCCGAACTATATGAAAATTTAAACATAGATAGAAAATAATATAAGAAATATTTTGGTGCAAGAAAAAATCTTATCTACAGTGTTTTTTATTATTATTATTATTATTTTTTAAAATTAGGTTGAAAAGTAAAATTCATAAATATTATATAGTACAAAAATAATCACAATGTGTTTAAACAATTATTAATATGTATGTGACGGGGTCGACATATTATGATAATTTATACGGTAAAACGTCTTAAAAATACATAACTAATTCGTTTTTAATAATGATTGACGGTTATTAAAATTTAATTAAAAATAAGTTAATAAGTGCATAATTAATAAATCAATGTGTTAACACGCATGTAAGCGTGTTGTTCTTTCTCGTGCTGAAACTGAATTATTATATAGCAGTTCACACGCAGTCTTGTGGCAAAAATAAGAGGGAGAGAGAGAGAGAGAGAGAGAGAGAGAAATTCAAATAGAAATAAAAAAATACAAAAAATGGATTTATACAATTTATGTTATAGATTTTATGTCAGATTTTTTTTCTACTAATTTCCTTTTTTTTTTTTTTTTGTAAGAGCTACGCCACGTACTTAATATGTGAGAACTTTACAAAAGTGAAATTTATCAAATTACATATAATAATGGCTTGGTTATCAGCTTTTATTATAGTAACATAGTTTTTATAATATTACATATTTCGAAAACTTGCAGGACATTGCATTAAACGCCTAATCGGTTCAATCCTTAATTTAACAATATATCCTTCTTGCTCAAAATTCCCTCCGACAAAACATCCTTTTATCCTTGTTATTTTTAAAGCGAGAACAGATGAAATTATCTACGCCTTTTTTGAACCTTAACTATTGTTTATAACAGCTCATAACTGTTCGGTTGATGTGTTACACGATCAGATGGTTTTTAGCACATACAAGTCCTAAGTGTTAATATTTATGAACTTCGACGCTCGCGTGATTTTGGCCAAATTAATACTTAACTAAATACACAACGTCAAACATCTATAGATAGTAATTATATGCATTGAACTAATTACTTTTTCATCAAATCGCATAAATACGGTCAAGTCTTCGTTTTGTCTTTATTTTTATCCTTTTACGTCATTCGTATCCCCTCCCCTTTCAACGGGCTTTAGATCCACCCGGTATAATAGATATATTATGATATTAATCACAGAATTAAAATCCACCAACCTCTGTTGAACGTCTGTATCGCGTCCGTGGGCAGCCATTGTCTCCAAAAGTTTCCCAGCTCGGTATAGCCAATGCCCTGGTTCTTCAGTGCGCCAGGGTCTTCGTGTCCTAGCACCGGGAACACGAACTGACTGCTGAACGTGTGAATGAGCAAGTTGGTAACGTTATGAATGGCCGCTATGCGGCTGGCCGGGTCCACGACTTCGGACGACACGGAGTCTCTGCAAAACGAAAGGGGAAAATACGACTATCATTATTTTTTATTACTTAGTATATTATTATTATTATTTTCAATTAGTCATTTTATATTGTATTTAGTTATATTTGTAAAAAAAAGCGCACATATGAAAACGTCGCTATGAGTTTTTTAATCGAGTATCGAAATCACGAAGGTCAGAAATTTGTAAACGAACATTTCCCCCACGTTTGGCTAGTAGGCTGGACTTCCCCATTTCTCTGTTTAAAATAATTTAAAAGACTATTTTATTTTGAATTATTTTCCAAATAACACTGAATTTTACTACATACATTTTTAACTATATAAATTGGCATAGATCTTTAGTGAAAAAAAATATTTCGTCTTAATCATTATCTTCGAATTAAGTTACATTATTTAAGACATTTTATTTTGCATTGTTTATTAATTTTAGATTCCGAGTGGAGTATCGTTTTTAAAATGACTTTTATTTAAATATCATGATAATTATTGTTATCATCATTTTTTTTTTTTTTTTTTTATGTGTACACGTTTTCGCATAGAAACACTTATTCAAAAGATTTGACCAGCAACTTTTTGATTCCCAATTTGTTTCTATCTGATACTTTTAAGAGGTTATTTTCGAAATTTTCAATTGTTTTCTCAGAATTTGGTAAAAACTACCCAAAATTTGATAAAAAAGCTCGCCAACTATCTTTTTTTCAATCCCAACTTTATGATTATTTAAATATAGATATATCTAATAAGAAAAATTATCGTGGAAAAACAGAAAATATAATTTTTTTAATATGTTCTAGTCAAAACTAGTTTTCCTTTATGAAATCATTGGTTTGAATAAAAAAATACAAGATAATTTTTTATAGGAAATCTTCTAATAAAAATAATGTTATGTACGAAATTTTTAATATTTTTAAATTCACTGATAATGTTTACAATTTTTGAATATTTTCCGAATATTGAAAATAGCCCAAGATCGATCTACGAAAACTTCAGCACGATAAAGAACATATTGTATCAATAATGAATACAATTTTAGTTATGCCTCTATTACATTAAGTGAGTTTACAAGTTGCTAGTTGGCTATAATAGAAGATGACTAGTTGGCTATGAATTTTCCAACTAGCAACTTGTAAACTCACCCAATGTTATGAAGTATTAGGAATAACTTTTTCTTAATATCTTAATGAGCCTTCCATCTCGTGTATGTTTTAATGATTCTTATTATTATTAGTAATATATATGGCCAATTTGCCCTTCGTGCACGTCTTATTCTCATTAAGACAAAATTTTAATTGTGTTCGAAATGTAATAATTAGAGTGAGTTTCGAGTTTAATTACATTTATGAGCATTGATTCTGTTTTCGTTAAAATAAAATAAATATTTAATTGGGTATTTTTTACATAGAGCCGTGTATTTATTTTTTTTTTGTTCAAGAATGAACCGAAGTTTCGCAGTCATTGTTTATTGCTATTAATTTTTTTCGTTTAATTAATGTAAGCAACCTTATTGGGAAAAAAATACCACTGGTGTTTTTTATTTTACCGCATAATACATAACGTTTACGGCCAAACTGTTAAATCTATGAGGTCAGAACGAAACTGTTGTGGTTTGTTTTGGTCGTAATGCATAGTACGGAGGGTGAGAGAGAGAGAGAAAGAGAGAGGGAGAGAGAAGGAAAGAGAGAGAGAATGAGAGAGAGAGAGAATGAGAGAGAGGGTGGTATACGTCCGCGAAGAAAAGACTTATTATACGCGCGAGAGCACTGTGGTCGTAGAGTAGAGTTTTGTTTACTATTTAAATAAACATTTTTTTTTTTCTTTACACTAGTACGCGCAGAGGAATTATCAGCCTCTAATATTTTGCATACTACATACAACGCTCAATGTGTGCACTACCGATATAAACACGAATATTTTGCAGACGGCGTAGTAAACTACGAGTTATTTGAAACGCAGTGTGTGTTTTCTCTGACTTTTATGAAAAAAAAAAAAAAAATGTAAGAGAAAGGAAACAAAGAAATACGAAAAGCATAATGCTCGTTTTGAAATGATAATTATTATTATTATTATTATTTTTTTTTACTTTGAGCCGTACGAAAAAAAAATAGGGTTTGGTAGGTATACAGTTGCTGCGGCGGCACACATGACTTTGGAGATCTTTCTATTCACCACTCAACCACCATCCCTCACCGGTAGACTATAAATTATTGTCATATGTCATTGTAAGGTATAACGTATGCGATAATACAGAACGCTGAGACGAGAGTTTTTGTTTCAACCGTCTTTTGTTCGCACGTGCCGTTTACGTTCAGGATCGCGTGCTTACACGCCGCAGCTGGGTCGAAATTATTAAAAAAAAAATGTATTCGTGACTCTCAATGACGTACTACGTGCAGCCAATGGTGGAACGTGAAGAAGGGTAAAACGGACATTACCTACCCACTACCAAAAAAAAATTTAAATTACCAATGATTTTGAATATAGAGTAGGGAGCATTTTCTTTTTTTCTTTTTTTTTTTTTTATCTAAATTGAAGCTATAAATAATAATAATCTATGCTCTAGACCAGCGGTTTCCAAACTTCTTCAACCACGGAACTTTTTTTTAAGCGTTGCTTTCTCGCGGAGCCCTAAGAACAACAATTTAATGTCATGTTTCATTTGCATTTGTTCTACGATCAGACATGATATTATGGTGAATCACCACATTCGAATGGACTTTGAGGTTTTGAGCGTTGTTAATGTATGTTTATACATATATAATACACACACACAGGGTGATTCATCAGGCGCGCTCATCCCCTTTTTTTGAGCATAAAAATGGAAATATTTGGAGTTTTTTTTGTTTTCGGAATTTTCCAGTCACTATAAAAACAACGTTCACCATGACTTTTTTTTTATCATGTCACACGCGTCAAGGATGATATCGTGTCGTAACGAACACAATTATTATTATATTATTAAATTTTTATGGAAGGGAGCCCTTGCGAAACAGGTGCGGAGCCCTGAGGGCTCCCCGGAGCACAGTTTGGGAACCGCTGCTCTAGACTAGTCATACTCAACGTGCGGCCACATGTGGCCCACCGAACACTTCTCCAGTTATGAATAAAAAGAACAAAATTTTATAAATATCATAAGGAAAATATTTTGATTATATTTGAGATTACTAGCTATTACGCTAATACAAGAAGAACAATTTAATTTTAAGTGGTATTTTGAATAACCAATCTGAAAAACATTATATTTGCGAATATTTTACTCATATTCAAAAGTGAAATATGCAAAAAATGTATACAGAAATCGTATTACTAAAATTCTCACCTTGATGACATATTGATCATACAGTAACTAAAAATCTGATTTCACTAAAATAGTAAAAATATGTTTGAAAAACAAAAGCCCCATTTAATAAAATATTGTATTATCATAATTGTAAAATATAATTACTATTATTTATTATAATTAATGTATTTCTAATTTTAAGTATTCCTTAATTCACCCCCTCCCTTGACCTTACACCTTTGTTTCCACTTGTGGCCCAAGTAAAAAAAAAGGTTGAGTATGGCTGCTCTAGACTTTTAAGGGCCGTATTTTAAATATTATTTTGCGTCGAAATTGAACTTTTTAAAACGTAATATTCGATTTTAAATACGAATAATAAAACACGCGATGACGGCCTGCCGAGGAGGGAGTAGTAGTGTTTGTTTAACAATGACGTGTTTGCATGTTTTTTTTTTTTTTTTTATTTGCGTCTCAAATACTTTCGAGCGTTGTTGAAGTACTTCACAATGGCCAATTCAAAATGTATACATTTTCCAGATTGGAAATTGTTGTGCTCTGTAAAGTATGCGAGTATTCAAGTGGTACCGATATTAATGCAAATATACATTTATAAATACCCGTATTAGATACAACGCGTATTCCAAGTACAGATTTTAATGCTGTTCGAATTATATTGAACACAAAATGTTATACATCATTGTAAGCTTTAAATGTTTGGATTTTTCCCCGAAAATTCCATCGCACTCTATAAAACGACGATTCGCGATGAAAATGTTATCATAAAATTTTTTTATCACATTTAATTTCATAATAAAGAGTAAAAAACAAAATTACAATGTCTTTATGTTTTTATTGTTCTATTTTCTCGTAAGTTCAAAAATGTCTATAATATAAACTATAGTTTCACAAAAAACACTATAATATAACAAATGATAGTCGATTATTATTAAATAATTTACAAGTATTTGTACATTTTCTAACGTGTAAGTGGTGCGAAGTAGCTAGTGATTTTACAATGCTGTTTAGTTTTTCTTATTTTTTCTTCTTCTATAAATACACTTTTCGCGTGGTGAAATTTAACCAAAAGTTTTATTCTGCCACTTTATAAATCAGAAATTGGCTGAAGATGGTCCTTGGAGACGTTATTTTTCAATATTCTAAATTTTTTTTTTTTTTTCAAAAACTTCTTTAAATTTAAGTAAAAACTGTAAAATATTCCATTAATGGATTTAAAAATTTTAATGGAATCGATTTCAGTAATTTAGTCATAACTCAAAAACTGGACGTACCAGAAACTTGTAATTTTTCCAATATTTTTAACATTATTAATAATATTATAATAAAGACGAAAATTTGATTTAAATAAAATTTAATCATTATTATTTTTTTAAATAAAACACATACTAAAATCTGTATTTTTTAAAAATTTCTCTCGTTTTATTCTACCCGCAATATAATTTTCTCAATAGTGAGGGTTCAATTAATATTTCTTTTCGAGCTTTTTAAGTAAGAATTGTACAAAACTCGTAATTTTCACGTAAAACACAACATACTTTGTTTTCAATCAAAACTAATTTGTAAAAAGAATTTAAATTCTTAAAGCTGAACGAATCTTTTTTAACTTTTTTCGAATTTTCAATATGGATTTCGCGTATCATGAAAAAATGTGAAACGACGCCCCTAACTGCAGGTACACCTAGTGGCGTAGCGTGTAATTTAGCCTCCCAGGGCGGAGATTAGATTTGCCGACCTCCTCCCCTTTTAAGAAAGAATTTACTTTTTTTTCCTCTCTGCTTCAATTTTTCCAAATACCTTACTTTTTTCTTTTTCTATTTTTTTTTTTTTTTTTTGCTTTCTGCTTCTATGTTCAAATTTCAAAAGATGTTTTAGATTCTAAACCGAGTGAAGAAGCTTCTGATTTTACAATGATGTTTATTTATTTTTTTCTCTTCTGGGAACATTTTTTCGTATTGAAATACTTGTCTAAAAGTTTTGATCAGTATCTCTATAGATCCCGAAAAACACTCAGATGGTACTTTAGAGAGGTAATTTTTCCAATTTCTCAATACTTTTTGAAAAACGTGGAAAATCTGTCAAAAAAATGACAAAAAACTGCAAAATATGCAATTACCGGAATTTTTGTAAAATTTTAAAATTGACTTTTAACATAAATTCAAAAATAATGTAGCTAGAAACTCGGAACATTCACCAATTACTAAAAATGTTTTTTTTTTAATTCATTACACACCCGGCAAAAGAGTATGAAGAGTATCCCACCCGAGGCGTGAAGAACACCGGACGAGCGAAGTACACACATTTTTTTTTCTTCGCTCTCTGCTTTCTAAATTAGCGCTAAGGTGAAACAACTTCCGCCCCTCTCGCACCCCATATATATATAGGACACTGGGGGTGGGTTCGTTCTAACCGCGTTCTGTCTGCAAGCGAGCGTCCGTCCCGTGTGCAAAACTTATACTTATAATATTATTATACCGGGAAAACGGGCGGTGAGGTCGAGTAGGTACAAACGGCTGTGCCGTAACTCTGAGGTTCGACGACGTGGTGCATGACAACCTACAATTATTACATAATAATAATAATAATAATACACGTCTCGAGAGCGCGCTCGCCTTGTTTATATCGCGGGCGTAAATTTTTTACCGCCGGAAAACGATGCAGAAGAACCGCCGGGGGGCAGTGGCTGCTTCGGCGAACGTTTATACATACGCGCGCGCGATATCGTATGACAAATAATTAAAATAATGCTCGGACCCTTGGATGCGTGGAGCCGCCCGCGGGAGGGTGTACACGGCGGCGATCGCAATCGCCCCCGGCTATTATACCGTTGCGTTTAATTTGTTTACCGAGAAAATGCCGTTAATAAATTACGCAATAATGAATACCGCGCAGTCGTTTCTGAAACGTCCGAGTATATGTACATACGCGTAAGTTATGCAAATGTATGTAAACGACCACGTGCGCCGCGATCCGCGCCGTGAACCGACGCCCAATAGCGTGCAATAGTGCGCACATAGGCCGACCGATTTGTATTGTTTTGTCATGTTTTTTACGCTCCTGTTAATTATTATTATTCTGAAGCATCGCGTTTCCACGTGTGGTGCGGGGAAACGCGGAAATCGGAGATCTGAAGTCGGTATAGAAGGTGGAGGAGGAGGAGCATTGGCGATGGAAATTTTAACCAGAAGTCAGAAAACAATGATTTTTATTTGATATAGTCTTTTGCAATTTGTGTTTAAGCATTTCACCAGGGTGATTTATGCGTAGGATTGGGATTTTCATTCCACGCTTTTTATTCCCTGGTATTTCAACACTCAGGTTGAAAATGCGATTCAAATGATACTAATTTATTTAATGTAGTTTTAATTTATTTTGAATTTTTTAACAAATTTAACTTCAAATGCATTTTAAGGACTTTTTTTAAGATTTTAGCTAACCCTTCCATCGGGTCCTGAATGTAGTGTACTTGGAAAAACAGCAGTTTTAATTTTGAATTACGATTCAGATATAGAAGTGCAGTTTTTTAAATTTAATATGTGACTATTAGCCTACCTATCACATACATTTACCTTTTACCATAAACATTTCAAAACCACTTCCATTTTTTTTAAATATCCATTTCTTAGTGTTACTTAATGTCAACATGGAGAAAGAAAATATTTAAATCGGTTGTATATTGAATAAATAAATGCAATTTGTAATTTTCAAAAACACAACAAATTTTTCAATTGTATGGTTTTTACATTTTTAGATTGTGGATGAAGCGAAGAAGATAGTGTTTTACAATGATAAATATTATTTTTTTTTTTATGTTTTCTCATTTTTGTTTAGAAATACTTGTACAAAAGATTCGATCAGCAACTTTTTGAATCATAATTTGTTTCTTTGCTCCTAAATGGTATTTTTAAGAGATTATTTTCTCAATTGTTACTCAAAATTTAGGAAAAAGTACACGAAATTTGACAAAAAAGTCTCAAAAACTATCTTTTTAAAATTTAAATATAGATAGACATATGATCATTATTTTGGCGCAAGAAAATTTTGAAAATGCGAAAAAAAAATAGAAACTTTTTTCTAACACTTTTTTTTTTTTAGTCTACAACATGGATATTTTGAATCTTTTTAATAAAAAAATACACTGTATTTTAATCATAGTAAAAGATGATGTATCACATTAAAAAAACTTCATTTCGTTATATATTATACATTCATTATACTTCGAATTAGAACCACTGACTTTTCAATTAATTTACATACTGTATGAAAAACAAATATTTTGAAAACCTTGAATGTATAACACTAAAGTCTAAAATCGACCCGATCGACATGAAGTAACGAGAGTGTTGTTTCGAATATAATATCTCTCTGGAAAAACGTATTATTTGTATGCTTTTGTGCGCGAAATCGCGTATATTATAACCCGACTGATATTCCGAATTAATTCTCAGAATCGCGTATACGTACACAACTCACAAATACCTGCTGGGGGGGATGTGGCCATAAATTTCGAATAAAATCCCACCGAAACCGATCGCAATAATTTCATTCTCAAAAACATGTAATTCCATTTCGTTTAACGCGCGCTGACAGTTTAAATTATTATTGGATCAGTGGATGAACACGTGTTTTGACATAAAATCAGTGTGAGAATTTTATTGATGAGACGCGTGGGTCGTTATCGATAGGCGACTGATAACAAAATAAATCTTTTTTCATGTGAAACTCCTTTCGCAAGAGCAATGGAATTTTTATTATGAAATTTTGTCGCCATAGTGATCGTTTATTTCAGAAACCTCAAAACGCCAAAAATAAAATTTTGCATGTACGAATTCAAAAATATTTTTTCCCACTTCCTTGATAAGTTATTTAGATAAAATTAAACTAATATCTGAAGGAGCAAGTAGTCAAGTATTTTTGGGAGTTTTAAAAAATTGTTTTAAATCCATGACACAGTTTTCATTGATAATCTCAAAAAATGAAAAAGTGGATTTAGGGGATTTCTGAAATAAGCGTTTCAATTATGTTAGAATATATCTACTATCCAACTATATTATAGTAAAATATAACGTATTTACAATATATAATAAATTATAATATGATTTACATATTTTATATTAAAAAAAAAACTAACCACGATGAATGGGTTGTTCACTGTACACATCAAGATTTAGCGTTTGCAGAATTTATATGAATGGAATTGAGAGCAAAGATTGAGTGTTGAATTATGACTTAAGTCTCAGCTACAAATTTATTGTTCTTTGATCACAGATGTATGATTCCTAATTCATAATTTTGATATAAAATTAAAAAAAAAAAAATGAAATCTATTTGATTGAATTTCACTCAGAACTGAGAACTGTTATCGAAATGTTTATCATTTATAATTTGATGAGATTTTAATTGAAGAAAATTAATTTTTCCAAGATTCTTACTTTAAACTAGTAAGTGACAATAAGACAGTAAGTGTCACTACACTTCTATTTTTTCGGTCTAAAAAATAAAATATCTGGGTATATAGATGTTAACCTTAAAAGACAAAATCATATTATTACAACTCGAAAGATCAGATTATTATTTTATAAGTTATCAACGAACTTTCACCCAATACCGTGAGAATGGTTATCATAGCCATGGCTATTTTTTCAGTTCGTATATTCATATGGTATTGGGAGTTGGGGGGTAGTGTCTATAATACACATATTAATTTTGAAATTCACTTGAAGCCACTTTAAATCATCTTATTAAAATATCTTTAAAAAAAAAAAAAAAAAACTACAGGCTGAGTACTGTAGAACGAAGCATTGGAGTCGTCTTACAGATTTGCGCGGAGAACAAATTTCACGGCTCTAAATCCCTAGTCCCCGTGAAAAAATCCCTACGCTCTCGAAGCCTTTATAAATAACATATTATATTATACTAACGCGCGGCGCCCCCACCTCCTATAATAAATCCGGTACTGACAGACTCCAAACTACTCTGTGCACACGCGCGCAATATATTTTTATTATTATTATATTATATACGTGCACACACACACACACACACACATATACAAACTGTGAATAATAATAATAATAATAATAGTTGTTATAATAAAAAAGTTTCCACGGCGTGTGCAGTTAGACGTACATAAATCTTACGAATGCGTGCACCCGCCAGCTAGTAGGTACCTAACCTATACCTTATACCGAATATTGTCGGTTCAAGGGGAAGGGCTTGAAAGGCTACGTCGACTGGGCGACGGTGGCGTTCTCGTGTGTGTGTGTGTGTTGTTAATAGAATTTACTCGAAAGGGTATGCGCGATATGATATATAATATATATACACGACAGTGGTGCAGGAGCGTAAAACAAAGATCCTTTAAGGGAAAACATCATATTTCAAAGTTCGCCATATCAAAACGATCATTATTCACCGTGTACACGAGTATTCTATAAATAATATACTCGCACGTTTATACACACATACAATGTAACGTACGCGCGCTTGTGTGCATGTTATATTATATTATTGTGTACGTTCGTGAAGAAAAAAAAAAAAAAACACTTTTTTCCGTACAATGGAATTTAACATTATCGGTGAACAGGGTGCGTACAGCATAATATTATTTTATGCTTATATGCCTACGTTTATAAAATATTATAAGTTATTGCTCAAACGCGTGTGTTCGTAATAATCACAATACTACGCGCGCCCGTGTTAGGTTACATAATACGTATGTATATTGTTATATTAAAAACGAGGTGTTTTATATAATAATATTATACGAGTAATCAGGGACGGATATAGACGCCATGAACGGGAGGGGCAATTTTAAATAAAAATCAAAAGAAATAGGTGATATAAAATAAATTTTGAGTGTTGGGTGTAATTCTCATTCAGAGCTTAACTATTTCAACAACTGTAAAAAAAAAAAAAAAAATGAGAACTAATATTCGACTGTGAAGATACAAAAATAAATATAAAGAAAAAAAATGTTGATACATTTGTATTATTTCTTACAGTCAGAAAACCTATTTTGTGAATGGGGAGGGGGCAAACTCGGGGATAGTATTCCGAGTAATGTATTTACAACTCAAATTTCGAATATTTTTGAAAGTATTCGTAAATACTGCCGTTTTGGAATAATTCCATAGCATTGGATTTTAAACGAGTTTTTATTTTACAAATATTTTCGCGTATAGAACAATTATTATTATAACTGACATCATAATTGATTATTATAACTAGGACTGGGATTTTAATGCTCTTAAAAATCGCTAAAAATGCATTAAAAAAACGTCTTTAAAAATTATTTATAATAGCTTAAAAATCAAAAAATTATAAGAGTGGTGTGAGGTATCGTCGTCGGGCGTCTTTATCGATTTTAATGTTCTAGGCTTCTAGCATATCGCTATGCTGCGAGACAAAATAAGAATTTAAATAATGTATAGTATATACGTAATTGTGGATAAGATATAATTTAATCTATTGTTAGAGTATAAAATAAACCCCATATTATAAGTTAATAATAAATTCATTTTGAATTTGAATTTTAGGCCAAAAATGACCTAAAAACCTATAAAGTGCCCTAACAAAAATATTAAAAACGTCCTTAAAATCAAATATTGTCAAAAAATGCAAAAAAATACATAATAAAATTTCTTATTCTAATTGAAAAACACCTAAAACGTATTTATAACAAAACGAGCATCGCACAGAAAGCTTCGGAAAACAATGCAAAATGCATAGAAATCCTAGCCCCAATTATAACTAATATTATAACTGATTGGATTACAAACTTGAAGTGTTCATCCACTATCAACATTATAATGTATTACAGAGGGGACAAAAGTCCTACGACATTTTACCTCTTTTGGCATAAATATATAGCATTTTGGAGTTATTTTATTTTTATCAAATAAAAAATTGAAATCTTGATATTATTAAGTAGAAATTTAACATAACTATACACACATAATATTATCATGTTTTAAGTTAGAATTAGCATAAAGCTGGTAACTTGTACGTGAAATAATGATTTTTCTTTTAGTTAAAACCACATTAAACATTTAATAATATTGTGAGTCTGGTAAAAGTAGTCTTTAACCAAATTTTTCTCACACATTATTGACAGATCTGGAGTTACTGAATTTCTAAATTCGATTTCATGAAATCTAATTTGCAGCATATTAAAGCCGTTTTTACTTAATTAGTCCAGGTTTTTGAAAAAGCTATAGAGAACTTTAAATATTTTTGAAAATATTATGTTAAATTATTTAAAAATATATTTAACTGTTTAAATAAATTACTATTAACAAACAATAATATATTACATCTATACGTAATTTCCATAGTTAATTCGCTCTGTCTAGTGTAATATTATTATGACGCGTTACGCACAATATGTTCTTTTCAGGGCGATTCCTAATAAATTATCAATCACTATAGTTGTTCGACAACATTCGACATTAGACTCGCTTCGCGGGTTTTTGAAATTTAATTTACGAATTCCTCCAGTCACGAGCTCCCGATTGATCCGTATTATAATTTGTTATACATTTTACGTAGCATATTAACGGGGCCCCGATTAATTTTAAAATTGAATTTTCTCCGTACCGAGACTACTGTAGTACATTCACTGGTGGAACATAAATTATTAGATCCGGCATCCGCGTATTGCCTGCCTCGCGTCGTAATCAAATTAGTCCATTGGAGTATTGATTAAACCGGAATAACGATAAAACGAACGCTGTCATCGATGATTTGAATTTATAGGCGTGCAAACTTACGGAGTTAGTTTTGGCAGAATAATTAAAAAAAAAAAACCTGACTTTAAACTAGACGTTTTATTTTCGCATTTTTTGTCGCGCGTCGTCGGGGTGCGAATTAAAAGAAATCGATACGACTCGAATTCATAAACACGTCGTACGCACCCCGCTATTGTTGCAGAAGACCATGTCGAATGGCTAAAATTGAAATTGCATTTTTTTTTTTTTTTTTTTTGAATCTGAGTGAAGTGAAGGAGCTTGCTATAGTGTTTTTACAATGATTTTCATGTTTTTTCTGTATTCATTTTTTCGCATATGAATGTCTAAAAGTTTCGACCAGCACCTTCTTCAAAAATCAGGCACTAGAAAGGTCACTTTTCGAAATTCTCATTAGTTTTTCCAAGATTTGTGGTAAACTATCCAAAATTGTACAAAAACTATTTTACACTTTCTCATTTAACCTTTTTCAGTAATTTTTTTTTTCCTGTTCTCCGTTTTTCGTTTTACCTGTTGACAGTTATTTATGCGATACATTATTTTTTTGAAGCTGTGACCGGAATCTCGTTCTTTAAGAAGAAATATCCCACCCGAGCAGCAAAGAATACCAATAGTGCGAAATATAACGGCTTTTTCGTTTATGATTATTTTGGTACTGTACGGCGATAACTAACACGTATATTTATTTATATTATTATTATCATTACGCAGGTAAACCTAAAGTGTTAGAAACGGATTTTTACATTGTACGCGCGAAGATCGTTAGGAATTTGGTCACGTACTCGCACGAACGTGAGAATACGATATTAATTTAAGAAATGAAAAAAAAAAAAAAAACAAAAGAAATCAAAATGTAATTTCTATCGCATCGTATACCCACGTGTATTTACAGATCGTACGCGTACGAGTTTGAAAATGCGAAAATTATTATTATTTTAAAATAATACGCGGATTTATAGAGACAACAGAAGGGTCGAAAATCGGTACCAATATGAAGGTAGTTACGTGTCAGTGAACCGTTGTAACACCCTAAAAATCGTGGTTAGGTTCAGATATTGGGACGACTGGAATAATCGTAATGTGCAAAAATCAGTAAGTTCATAGATTTTACAAATTCTAATTTTAGAAGTTTAATATTCCAAAAAATTAAAAAATCAGATCGAACTTTTTTCATTCCACTGTTCTTATAAGTTACACTAGTGTGAATTACACACGAATTTTTTTATTTAGAAAAATGACAATTCAGAATTCAGAAACGCATACTATGGGTAATTCTAAGTGTTATTATATTGATCTTATTGATCTATGCTTCCAAACACATATTTTTTTTAATCTGACGAAATTGAATATGAAATCTATTACACTAAGACTCTTTGGTACTACCGATTCTAACGGGTGGATACTTTTTTTTCATACTATTAGGTATTATAAACTCGATACAATTTTAATCAATTAATTACCTCTAGTAAGTATCTCTATTCTACTAAACAGAAAAAAAATATATTATGTCATTAGTATGGTACTGATTTAAATCCAAAGTACAGTTTATTTCATGTAATTGATAGGTACTTCAATTTTGAAACTTTAATACTAAATTTCTCATTGTTTTTAATTTTTAGGGATTATTTTAGAATTTTTCGATCATCTTGTAAAGTTTTATTGATATTGTTTTTTATTTTCTAAATAGACTTTTTCGAATAAGTGAAAGTAGGTATCCAGCATTATTTTAAATCAAAAATCTGTTGCTCTGGATGGAACTTCAAAGACATATATTTTTCGAAATTCTCAACAGTTTTTTCCAAAAATAAATAAAAACAACCGAAAAATTGAGTAAAAATGTACCCAAAATTAGGTTGCAATTAAAATCATAGATAAACGATCCGGAGGTACCTAAACTTATCTAATTTGCCCGTTAATCTCCAAAATTCTTTGTTCCCACGTCTATGGCGTTACGTCTATGGAGTGACCTGTTGAAAAGAATCAAATTAACGTATCGAAATATTGTATCCCTTGCTCAATCGGATCATTTATAAGGAGCTGTTATCATACTTTAAGATTAATGTTATTGTTTTTGTATGTCTTATCTAATATGATAATGATGAAAATTTAAAGTGGTACTAACCAAATAAGAAAAATAATTTTATTTTTCACAAAATGGTCACTCTTAGAGTGTTCCATTTGATTGCTTCAATCCACTAACAGTATACGGTATGGGTACTCTATGCAGTGCTCACAATATCGATTTTCTCGACACCGACAATAATTAATTTTATTTGTGGTCGTTCACGTCTGCGGCCGGAGAGATGAAATCTTGGAGTGTGTTGTGTTTTATATCTTTTTGATGAACACCATACTCTGATGTTCAGACATGTCACCGGCCATAGGACCTCCGTTCAATGCGGTTTCTCCGGTAAAATATCGTTTATAAAAGAATAAACGAGCCACCGAAATGGAGAATAAATCAAAACGAATGATATTGCCCAGCCGTCATCGCGTTTCGCAAATCGTGACAGCCACATGCTCGAGTGATAAAGTACAAATATTATTGTGGGACGTATGTCGTGTGTGCTGTCCGGCGTCCACCGAAATCGTATTGTATTCAGAATTTTTTTTCGAAAAAATTCAAAACTCCCCACACACTGAACATCACTGAAAAACGGCTGCACGTTAGGTCTATCGTGTTTTGTCCATGCAGAAACAATAATGCCACGAATACGTTGCATTTAATCCCTTAAAAATTCTTCAAAGACTTAAAACAGTTAATTTATTATTATTTAGTTAAGTTAATTATTACCTAATTAATTTTTTTCACCTGTTCGCGAGCCTAGAACAAGAAGGATAAAAAAATAAGCAGTGTTGATCTCAGATAAAAAATCAAATATTTCTATGTATTGTATTTTAAAAGATAATATTTGAATTTCTAATTATAACGATAAAAACTGATACTGTGTAAGTTAAATTTATCTGAGTAAAGATTTTTTTTTTTTTTTTTTTGACATGATACATATCGACCAAATACTTGAGACTACAGTATGTAACCATGATTGTAACACATTAAATTTGGATTACTTTCGACTGTAAAATCCATAGAATTATTATAATTCTTATTTAATCAACAGGATACAATTTATAGTTGTATATTACCAATTATAAAAGTGAATATATATTTAAAAAGTAGCGTTGTTTGTAAAATTGTTTAAAAGAACTCTGAATATCATATTAGATAATATAGTGAATCCTTTTATTGTTATCATTAGTAAATATTCATAGAACATAATATTTAGTTTTTAATTTTTAAAGAAATTTGAAATTTTTAGTTAATTTACCCACGGTTAATTACTTTGTTACGCCAATTAGTTTTGATAAATATTGTATTATATACATACTGTCAAGGGCGTCTCTGGCCCTATTTTCAAGGGGGGGGCGACTTATTGATACAATTTAAAAAAAAACCCAAGAATATAAGCAAAACCAATTTATTAATTTATAATTTATTAGTAAAAATAGTAACGCC
>JAIPRM010004047.1:0-24091 GCA_025469315.1 Stegophylla sp. TES_Ste_2020 | reverse complement strand
ACCTCTCTAAAGTACCATCTGGGTATGATTCCGGTTCTTTAGAGATATTGATCGAAACTTTTGGTCCAGTATTTCTATACGAAAAAGTGTTTACAGAAAGAGAAAAAAAAATAAAAAAAAAGAAAAAAAAAATAAAAAAAAAAAATAAACATCATTGTAAAATCATAAGCTTCTTCACTTCGTTCAGAATCTAAAATAAATAAATAAAAGAATCTGTTTTTTTATCTTCATAAAATATATTTATCTTTAGTATAGATCAATTTGAGATTAGTTATCTAGTATCTTTATCTAAATAAATTTGAGTACAATCATCTTTATCTTTATCCGGGTAAAAAAAAAAAAAAAACTTAAATTGTGCTCAATACTAGTGTTTGCTATAATTCGTATATAACATATTTTTGCACCATTATTTACATTTTAATGTCTAATTTAGTGCTATAATCTTACGTGTTATGTATTACGAAGTCTGATTTTTATATATTTTAAAAAATAATAAAGTTTCCAACAGGCTACCTCGAGACATATGAACAAATATCGATATTATGGAAAAAAAATAAAAAAATGTTGTCTCTTATGATAACGTCACGTGATTCAACCAAAATAAAATAAAAAATAAAAACGTTTTTTCCGTATGCAATTTCGAGCAAATTTAATGTTATTTTTAGTGAATCCGAATGTGTAGTGTGATTTCTCAATTGTTAGAATTCGCGCTCCGCGTCGTCAATGAAAATAAGCAAAAGCAAAAACTGTTTTTGAAGACTTTACAGATATAAAGAAGTGTCAATTAACCGCGTCGAGTTAGATACGTCACACAACAATATAAGTTATAATGATAATAATATTTCAATCGCATGAGTCGATATATGTCCGCGGGAGGGGGAAAGGATACGGGAGCTACTCAGTACCTTGTTGTCATTGAAATGGTTTTATTGTAATACTATTATTCCCATCGCCTTATAATATTCGTAATATTACGTTCATTGCCGTAGGTGGTATTTTATTTCTCGCAAATAATAACCCCATATTCGAGTTCCGGTAGGTTTAACGTTTTTAAAGTCGTTTGAACTACCGAAATTAATGATTGTGTCAGTTCCTTTAGAAAATTTGAAGAGTTCAACGACTTTTTTTTTTTTAACCAGCTTTGTAATAAAGCTGGTTAAAAAAAGGTAATCTATTATTTGATATAAATATATATTTCTTTTAATTTAAAATTTATCGTCTCCGAAAAGAAATATGTAAAACGTTTACAATAAACAGTTTTAAACTTTTCTCGTTTAATATTATTTCATAAACCGTTAATATAAATTAAACAATGAAATTAATTTTCCATAGTAATGTTAATATGAAATCGATTAAGGTATATTTAATTTTAATTTATACAACGGTTAGTTAATTTATGAGTGATAATCATATCGGGCCAGTACCTATAAAATAATACTCGTCATTACAGCGATACTTTAATAATTGTCATGCATACACACATATGTATGTCCAGACATTATTAGCAGGAAGTAAAAGTAAAATATTTGTTATTATATAACTATATTTTCAAAACTGCGTACAACATAAATTATGCTTCATGTATGCTATACATGATTCCACGGACTAATAATCGTAACGACGGCGGAATAATTTTTGCACTATGGAGGAAAAACATATCCAGTGGTGTCATTTGGAAGATGACAGGGTTGGCATTGCCCCCCTCCTCTCTCTTAGTAATAGCGGTCCAGTATCCGACCGACTACTACACTAGAGCTATATATTTGATATGTCCATCGACATATACATAGTTCACTGTGATATGTAAATATTCAATGATTGTGTTTTCTTTAAATTAAAGGTTTGTTTTAATCGAGCAAAATAAACTCCACAGCAGGTTGCAGGGACTGAAGAATGTAAAATGATATTGAAATTTATAGAAAGAATTTTTTTTTTTTTCAGTTATATGACCAACCAAAACTCTTTCTATCTCTCCCTCTTTTTAAAAAACTAAGATGACGGTATTAAACACACCTATTTTTGTATCGGAGAGGAGAGGGTAGTTTAAATAATATTAACTTAAATTTTTCAAATTAAGATTTTACGTATCAACTTGTAAAATATATATAATTGTAATATCATAAAGGGGAGACTTCTCACTACATTATTTTATAACTTTATAATGTTATATTAAATTTTAGAAAATTATTATAAAAGTACCATAATGTTACGATCAATATCATTATTATAATGATTGAAAATAAATAAATAAATAATCATTTATCATTAAAACTTGATTTTTAAACACATTTTAGTTTATCTCCTGAACATTTGATTTTTTTGAGAAAAGAGATATTGGTACCCTATCGACGGTATATTGTATTACAATCCAATATGAACGAGAACTCTTGGAAAGTGTGAAATTGAAAAATCATGTTTTTCGAATGAATAGTGTTTCGTAATTATTTTCGTATAGCAATACAATGATTATATCAAAAAGACGCCGTCAATTTAGCGACGCAGTGGTAGCTAGAAAATCGCACGAACCTCGAATTTGTAGGAATTGTTTCGCGATTCGAGTGACTCGAGAGAACAATCTTGAAATGTGTCACATAACCTAAAGTTAGATAAATTTTGTGTACCGGTGTGATCAAACCGATAAACGGAAGAAAATGATCGATAATAATTGATTATTCGTGTCATCGATCATCGCAACGTTATAGCATCGTTATCATTTTTAAAAATGTAATTGACAATTACTACGAATCGTGTTAAATTTAGGGATGACAAGGACGAAAGTGGCGCACAGTAAAATTTTCACAGGGGTATCGAAAATAAAAATTTTCAGGAAATCAACCATTTCACCTATAAAATGTGAGTATGTACATGATAACAATTTTGTTTTTATTATAGAATTTTTTTTCAAGATTATATAAATAATAAACAATAGATATAAAAATAAGTTCCAAGTCCAACTAGTTCCAACCACACACTGATTTTCATGGGGGTGTCAATCGACATCCCTGAACTCCTCCTTTATGTGTGCCACTAAAGGACGCTATTCCTGTGGGATATGCTGTTTGGAAATTTCACGAAATTTCGGATTACTTACAAAATGACGAATCAACGGAACGAATCGGACGAGGACGATTTTTCGACTTATTTAATTTTCCCCCGACTATTTGCCACTATGTACGCGTAAAAGACGAATAATTGATACTTTTCGTTCTCGCGTCTCCAATATATATATATATGCATATTATATAATATAGCCGGCCTACTGGGTAAAATCGAAAACGGAAACGTCATTTGCATAATTTGTGCGTTTTTCTTCCCGCAGTCATTGTATAAATTATGAACCGATAAACCTCGCAAGTTAGTTTGCGTCTCGGGTGGGTAATAGCTCAACGCAGGGGGAAGTGCGTGCGCGCGCGCGATTTGGTCTCTGCTGAAAAACAAAAGAAAAGTGTACTTAAAACGCGTCGAACAATTATTATTATTATTATTATTATTGTACGACTCATAATGGGAGAACGACTTTGGCAAGTTTTCGCTTTTACGTCTCCGAACAATGACCGAAATAATTGATCGCATTGGGGAGTTTTGCGGCGCGACACGCCAGGGACTACTATGAGACTATTGCTCCCGAGTATCGAATATGCCATTATTACTATTAATATTAAAGTATTATTATTATAATGATTATTATTATTGTTGTAATTACAATATTACCGTAGTACAGCGGCGAAATAATAAGCACGGGGTGTGGAAAAATCGACACTTTCGAGCAAACAATTTAACAGAAAAAAAAAAAAAAACCGATGAGATTACGACACTTCAAAGGATTCGCTTGATGATATTCCATAATAACATCATAATTATTATTATTACTATTACTATCATCGCGACTGTTATTATTAAAACGCGAGGAGAATATTGTCGAATTTTTCGTGGGCGCGTTGCGAGAAAACGCCGAGAAATAAAATATATGTATATACGTATATGTGCAATTTATAAACGACGACATTAGACCGTAACGAGGGACAAAGTTAAAGAATACTTTAATGAAACTTTAATGAACTTTGAAAGTGTGTAAGTATCTAGTACTTGGTGTAATATATATATAAACGTATATTTTGTTTTATCTAAACTCAATTGTGTACGTTTTTCGCTCTTGACTTTTTTAAAGTTTAAAAAAGAAAAACAGTTACCGTCAAAATATTCACGGGTTGTATAATATACAGCGTGTGACGATATTAATCTGGATAAAATAAAAATAAATGTTAAGAGATTTTTTTTATTTTTATTTCATATACTTCTGCTGTATAACGATCGTCTCGATAATTTAACATTTAAATTAAACGGTAAATATATTATTTACTTTCGTCGATAGGCACCTCTGGACGGAATTCAAACTGCTATTCGTTCGGAATGATCTAATTTTAATTTCGATTTAAAACACGATTGTGTCGTTATAATATTATTATTTAACGAGCATTCAACAGTTTGTCAAAATGAACTGTTTTTTTTTTTTTTTTTTTTATTTAGGCCAAGCCCCATCAGACTTTATTTTAGTGGCGAATAAACTATTTGCTTTGTGATGTACTCGCTGAAATATGCGCGCGAAAATGCAGAACATAATAAGAAATACACCTCATATTTGCAATTCTTTAAAAGTTATTTACTCCCTCAGCGTTTGACGTTAGAAATTTGTTTGTCGTTCGTACTTAATCCACATATTGTGTAAAATATGTATCGTTTACGCACGTACATATTTGCTATGTAGTAGGTAAAAGCTATTTCTTATTATTTTGTAAAATTACTTTGGACAAAAAAAAAAAAAAATCATCAAGCAAACATGACATATTTTAGAGAGGAGTTTTGGAAATTCTAAAATAATTTTCGTCAAGATATAACGGGAATTCCTAAAGCATCTTTGAAAACGAAAAAAAAAATCAAAACAATCTTAACAATTTTCGTTTTAAAATGTTGTTTTTACTGAATACATGGAATTTCAACCTAAGACGAAAACATGACAAACACGAAAATATTATCTCCGTTCATAAAATATTATTAGTATTATGTAATTATTGGAAAACTTTAAATTGTAATAAAAATTTATAATTTTGTGAAACCGTTTTTAAATATTTTATAACGTTTTCAGTTCTGTGTTGAATTTACTCAGATCTAAATCTAAATTTTACAAGCACTTTTGTAAACCGAACTCCACTGAGAATTTTTATTATTTCATTTTTTTTTATTTTTTTTTTTGTAATCTTCAAGATTTATCGTTGTGCGTTTCTAATTCATAATACAATGTGAGATACGAATGATTTCGTTCCGAAGTGAATGAAGTGTAATGAGTTCCCGACATCCAGTACGTTCGTTTTTTTTATAAATGTTTAATGTATTACCATTTTGTGTTTGAAATTAGAGTAAAATGATTGCTTAAGTGAAACGTGGCTCGAAAATGAGTGTTTGTATTTTATTATACGAGTGTAAATAAATGTATTACGTATACAATGTACTTTTATCCAATGCATATATTTTGCACTCCCTAGACAACTCGTTAAATCAATACTGCATATTAAATAAATTTAGAATCGCGATTCAACACATTCGTAAGAGTCATTTGAATTCCTGAATACAATATTTTTGACCCTTGATAAGGCATTTATGATAACAAAATACTTATATAAATTTAAACAATTCACAATCAGGAATTTTAAAATCAAATCAAAATTGATACACTTATTCGAAAAACCTATATTTAATAATATTTAGTGCAGTAGTGTCGAATGGAAATTACGAAACCGTCCGAGGGCGACGACAATCCTCCAGACCAGGCATGTCAAACTCAATACATGAAATAGACCAAAATATTTGAATATAATACTACCATGCGGGCCACAGAGATCTCAAAAAGAGCCTTTTTTCCTGACAAAAATCATCGAATATACTTATTTTTAACTCAGTCGTGACCTTTTTATTTTCTCTTTATTTTCAATAATATTCAAAGAAATTTTGGACCGTAGCCCTCAAAAAACAAGAATCAAGGCACACTGCATACGACGGACGAACCAAAGACTCAGATGGTCATTTTTCTCCTCCAGACAAAAAACCCTTCTCGCCTTGTTGGTATTTCTCGCACGCGTGTATACGTAGTTGGGCGTTTATTTTGTAGCAATACTTGTGTACTCTTTTAAATCGTTTGAACGCTCCAAAATAAAATATATTTATTGTGATGCGCGTATGTGTGCGGTGTACGGTGACAAAGTGAAAAAGCCGATCGCGGATTTCGGCGATAAACCACGCGAGTTGGTTCCGAAAAGCTTTTTATACGAATCGTTCTTGGTACGCCGATAAAATAAAAGTAAATTAATCCCGAACAAAGACGCTCAGCCTTTGACGACCGTTTTTTTATTGTTTTTTTTTTCTTTTCAAATACTGTCACACCATGTCTCAGCTCTAAAAATCGTGTCGTTGTGCGTATGTCTAATAATAATAATAATAATAATGTAAATGAGCGAGAAGAAATCTACAAAATACAACGCGCAATTTCCTGTTTATTTTTATTCAATCACTTTTTTTTTTCATTTTATTTACTAATTTTTTTTCATACCGAAAAGTTAATTTAAAACGTGGTATTACACGAACACTATTAAACCAGTGAAGCTCGATCTTTATTTTTTTTTCCATAGTCTTGTCGGTGAATTTTCACCGTCTTCCGGCCACGGAATCCATATCGATGTCAAAACTTCTTATCTTCCATACTAAACCGTCAAGTTGGTTGGAAACCCTTTTCATTTCGACAAAATTTAAAAATTTTGAAAAAAAAAAACGCAATTTATCAAAATTTTACTCGTTCCTCCCAAAAGAATATTCGCTGAAGAAAATAAGGTTATTCATACGAAATGGAAACTGTTTTTCGCCAAATCACCAACGCTCGTATACAAATACATCCACTCAGCACGAAATTCTACACATCACTTCATATAATATTGGTAATTGTTTAATTATCTATTGTTTTATGATTTTATAGAACAATTTTAAGAACTGGTTTTCTGAAATTTGAACCCGACTTACTACAATAAATTTGAAGAACATAATTTAGAAGGGGCGATGTAAGCGATCAGTGTCTCTCCAAAGACCGAAATTGTAGTAACTAATAATTAGTACAAAATTGAAAAAAAAGCCAGACATATTTCGCATCACGGATATTTTTCGCTCCTCGAGTCAGATATTTATGGTGTCCGGACAAAATCCCGCCACCAAAATCCCGCCGGACGAAAACCCGTCGCCAAAATCCCGTCCGGACAAAATATCGCTCATAATTTGAAATTTAATGTTTGATATAATAAATACGTTAAATTAGTAAATAGTAAAATAGTTAGTTATAAATTAATGAATTAGACAAATGACAAAAACCATATAATATGGAACTGCGATAATAAATAAATATAGAACCGTAAAAATAAGACATGCAAACCTCCAAAATAAATTTTTAAATACGTCCATTTAATGAATTTTAATTATCATTAAAATTCATTATTGGACAGTCCTAAGCCTGGTGAAGTTTGAAGAAAAAGTTGCTAAGGAATTTGAAAAAAAAATCTACAAAACATTAACAAACTTTTTTCACTTTTGGCGGGATTTCGTCCGTACGGGATTTTAGCCTAGCGGGATCCTGTCCGGCGGGATTTTGGTTGCGGGATTTTGTCCTAGATTCGATATTCTTAGTGATTGTATAGAATTTTAAAGAAACGATAAAATATTTTTTTCAATAAAATGATTCTGAACGAAGTTAATAATATAAAGAATAATAATAGTCATCATTTTCAACACACCCACCAAGAGTATCTGACCCGAAGAGCGAAGAATATCCGTGCTGTGAAATATGACCGTCTTTCTTGTCTATACTTAATTTTAGTTTATTTTACTTTTTTTTTTTTATCTAAGAAATAAAGAAAAGTTTTTCTATATTTTCAAAAAAATTTTACGCGAAAGTGATTCTCATAATATCATTGTTTATCTAAAGTTTATATTTTCATAAAGTTTGGATTAAATAATAATGGATTCCGAATCTTTTTTGTCAAATTTTGGGTACTTTCTCAAAAAAAAATTGAAGAATTGAGAGATTGAGAAATTCAAAAAATGGCTTCTCTAAAGTACCAATTAAAGGCAAATTCGGTTTCAAAAAATTGCTGATCGAGACTTTTAGATAAGTAGATCCATACGAAAAAGTGTATACAGCAAAAAAAAAAAGAAATAATAAAAAAATAATAATAATAATAAATATCACTGTAAAAATATTAAAATTGTATTCTGAATTTGCCTAAAAGTATACAATGTTCCAAAATATCAAACGCTTAATATTTTGTAACTATTGTAATATTTTATTTTTTATCTACAATAACGTACAAATATAGTTATACATTTATGACAAAATTCAGTATTGGGTATCAGAACCTTAACGGCTCTATTTTAACCTCTAACGTAGTGGTAGTGGACATACGTACTCACCACTTACCTTATAAATTATATCTAATGCACAATGCGATTGTAAAGTATTGATAAGCGTCAGACATTCTAAAAAGTTTAATCACTCTCAGGCCCCCACAAATATAATAAGCTCTTATTCACGTGCCTGATCATTTTCGATTGGAATTCATACTTACATAATTATTGTAATAAAATTATAATTATCATATTTACAGCTATTTCATATATTTGCGTGTAATATAGAAGGGGATGGCAAACCTTTTGAACACAGTGTTGCCCAAAATTACCTTATTTTTTTTTTATTTTTTTTTTTTTTGTAGAGCATGCCATGAAAAAATATTAAAATTATTATATTTTGTTATAATATAATTTGATTGTAAAATAAATGTATAAGTATAAAAAGGTTGGTTAGTTTAGGTACGTAATAATAATAATATATAATAAATAATAATAATAATTGTAATAATATTGCTTTATTAATTATTAATTTTGATGTGATTTTTGTTGTTGAACATTTGATGCCAATTCGTTGATATTTGGTATGTATAATATATAATAGTAAAAATTTTCACGTGCCCACAAAATCTTTTTGCGTACCACCTCGGGCACGCGTGCCATGGATTTGCCATCCCTGTTACAGAAGCAGATGTTTATAGTGATTTGAATATTATAGAAATAGATCATTGAGAATATTTTTTGTATGCCTTGTTTTAGTGTAAAAATCGAACATCACTGCACTATAACACTGTGTCGAATACACTTATGTAGTGAACCCGTGTACCATTGTGTACAGAAAAAAATACATTGAGTCAATGTTCTAAAAAGCATAATACATTCCTTTACATAAAAATAATAATAATAAAAATATTAAAAAATCAGCGTCTGAAACGTTTAAAAATTCTCATAAAATTGTTAAAATAACTTAAAAATATTTTAATTGATACCAAGACAAGTTCGAAGAATGAATTGCGTATAATACGTAATTAAGTGCGTAAAATAAAATTATATTTTCGTCTCGATTCGTGGAAAATACATAAATAATATAATATCCGATGAAAAAAACACTGGATAATGATGTAATAATTAACAACATTTTAGCTCGAGATAATAATTCACTGAAACGGTTGGAAATATTTTTATATAAACAAGTGGCTCGAACTCGAGAAAAATTCAAGAAATGGAGTGAAAAATCAAAAAAAAAAAAAAAAAATGAAACTAAAACGAGTTATTTAAATATTTCTACGTTGTTGATGAAACACATACTTTGAGCATCGCCTCGTTTCGATAAAGGGGAAAAAATAACAAAAAAATAAAAAAAAAAAAAATAGAAGGGTCATCAACATCCCGGCCGTCGATTATAAAATATAACTACGTTCGCGTAACGCATAATGAAAAATACAGCTATCTCTCTCCCCCACTCCACGTCCCTCGTCGACATATTGAAAACCGCTATTCCGTTGGAAATTAAATTTAAATCTAATTTTTGAAAAATACACGGAATACTCTCCGCTGTGCTGTGGCTGCGGTGGCGGCGCGGCGCGCGTACATACAACAACGACAACAACAATGGTCGGCCGGGGCCATACGGTTAGCCGTATAAATAAATGGCTTCGTTGCGATTCAGACTCAGCCAATTGATTTCCAGCAGTAACCGTGTTTGCGATAAAATATACTCGACTGCATTTCAATCACGAGATAAAATAAACAGACCCGGACTTATACGTATACATACACACATTACACATGTACATACATATATATATATATATATAGGTATATCGGCGCGTACGACCTAGGCCGTCGGTGGTGTAGAAATGTGCCTCAGTGTGCCGATATAGCGTATAAAATGATATGAGCCCCGTGACACCACGATAAATCCGCGTATCGGATCTAAACTCGCCAGACGATAGGTATCGATTTTTCTAACGCGGAAACGTAAATTTTATTTCCGCAATCGACGAGCAACAATAATATTAGGTATAACAACGACGACGTCTCTCGTGTTGAGATAACATAATATTATTATTTTAATATTATTATAGTCGCATCTAACACGTGAAAACGTTCAAAGCGCATACCTTTTTTGTATTTATTTTTATTTTTTTAATTACAGATTTGGTTTTTTCATTTAAAATTGTTTTCACGTATTTTATTGGAATAATATTGTAAATAATATGATATATATATATATATATACCTATATATACATTTTTTTATTTTTTTTTTTTTTTACAACAAATGCCTATGCCCTTTTAATACTTGTGGTGGCGATGATATTAAGAAGAAAAAAAAATCAATTCCAAAAGTTGTAAATAATAGACAAAAATACAACTAACCTTTATAAAATGACTAGAATTCACTATGCATGTGTGGTCGAGGTCACAACTGAATAATCATTAAATTTTCTATTAAATTCTTTTCTCGAATAAATTATATTCACATTATAATATATCCTATATTGTTTAATTTTTTAATAAGTAAAGATTTTCACATCCAATTTTATGCTATATTTTATAATTTATTATTCGACAAACTTTTCACAGAATTTGATTTTTAAAAATGCTGTCGTGAACAGCAAGTGAGTTGGTGGTTTAAATAAAGTTCTAAAAATTTTATTAACTCGTCAAAATCATTTTCTGTTTATGAGTTGTGGCTAGACGAATTGAGAAAAATACTTAAAAATTCATATTAATAATGTTTCCTCGACTACGCGCCAACCGTTAATTTTGGACATCGGTTTATATAACGGTTTCAGTAGTATAAAATGAAAATCCCACGGTTTTAACCTGTTACCCAAATTAAAGCCCTGCCGCCGCGTGGGATGCAAACAAATATTATTTAGTATTTTATTTGTACTTTATGGCGAGCATAGTAACGATTACTTGTAATTTTGAACGGGACAAAGATTGACCGTTGGTTTTTGTAATTACGATTAATTGTTTTCGGCGTCCACGTAAGTAATAAATATACGAGTGTATTGTCGTATAATAATATATAACACTTAATCGCGTCCAGGTTAATCAATAACGTTTTTTTTTTTTTTTTTTTGTGCTGTTCATTACGGCTTACGTGACAGTGGTCGTTAAATAAAAACAACAAATTTCCATTCGTTTTGGTTGTTTTTTTTTCCCTCCATCTAATTTAACGCAGCAATTCTCTACGTCGTCGAGCTCGAAATTTTCATTAATAAATCTTAATAAAATTCAAAAGTTATCTCTCTTAACACTGCACCACACTGTATAGTGTACAGAATTTCGCCTTTTTTAGCGTCAGTCGAACGGAATTATATTCGCGCGCGCGTGCACTGTAAAAACACCGGCGAAATATCATCAAACCAATTGAAATATTTATTTGTTCAGCGAGTGTTAAATTACTATGGAATTTATGTAGGTCAATGATTTGGAATCACCGTCGCACAGCGGGAGAGATTATGAAAACTATCGAAAACTCATATAAGCTAAAAGTTATGTTTCAGAATAAAATATATTTTTATTTTTTTTTTCAAATTTTGAAGTTTTTTTAAATTTATTTCATAAAATTGTAATTTTTGTTAGGATTAATTTCTAAATAACTTTATTCAAATAAATTAATATTCCACCGAGTAATTATTAGGTGTGGCACAGAACTTCAGGGACATAATGTATAATGTTTATTTTTTTATCAATTTAAATGCATATTTTTAACAAATTTTGTGCAAATTTTCCTTTTATATTTCATATATTTAACTTCCTATAACTTCTCATCCTTACTGATCAGAGGCAGAAAAATAAATAGATAAAATAATAAAAACACCCACTGTTGTAAAATCCAAACATTCATCCCTCCACTCAGAATCTAACAAATCTAAGATTTTGCTGAGTATACAATATAACAAAAATCATTGAAAAAAATTGATAATAAGTATGCAAAAAAAAAGTAAAAGTTTTTTTAGATGATGAAACACTTGATTTAATACAATTCAATCATTTAGAATTAACTGCACTAAACTAATGTTATAGAAAATTAGATTATTGACTGCCATATGACGTATGGACATTCATTAAATTTTAAAAATTCGTACAAAAACGGGCAAAATCAGAAATTTTCAAACTACAACATCTACTGCTTTTAAACATTTACCTAATTTTAAAAACCGAGTGAACCAAGGAACATAATTAAATCTCCAATTTTCACTATTATGTCCGTTTTATTATTAAAAAATATTTTGATTATTTTTATATAAATACTCGGGCAACCATGTAAAACAATTACGAATTAAAAATAAGAAATAAACCGGAGGTCGATGGTTCCATAATTAACTTTACAGAATTAAAATAATAAAATACACAAAAATATGAAATTTTTATTAGATATTTGACAGTAAAACACGTGTCTTGTAATGACATATTCTGAGGTTTATTGTAGTTGTTTGGTGAGGAGTGGGACCATTAAATCTAATCTAATCATTTGCAATTAAATACCTCATGTGCATATTTTATAATACAATCATTGCAAATATGAACTTTTTTTTTTTTTTAATTATGTGTACTAATTGTAGCTTTTGCCCCACTGTTTCCGACGAAAAACAAAAAATAACGTTTTCGCTTTCACTTCGGAAACGCAAACGCTCGCTTTGTAAATTTAAGTATTATAAATATCAAAACGACAAGTCAGTAAGCAGCGTTTTGGATAATACTCTGCGAATCAACGACGACGATTCGGATGATCCATCGTGCTTGTCTGTTGCCAAGCATGTCGGGGACGCACGGTAATTGATTTCTCAAAAATGATCGCTAAATCATATATATATATATATATATATATATTTATTAAAGCACACCAACCCCTAGAGCGGCTGTATCTCGCCTTTTACGTTTTGAATTTATTGTTTACCATCTACGCGTTATGACATAATAATTAATTAAACCGTCTACCGTTTTACCGTCGTCGTGTCGTTGTCGTGCGTCTCGTGTTCCGGTTTACCCGCGTCGATATTAGACTTCGCGTTGAATTTAATTAGTGCGCACGACCCTTATGACTACTACTACCGACTTCACTGCCTCGAACGCGGTGTGAATTCGCGAATTGAAACGCATAAAACGGCATGAGATGAATTTCGTTCGGTTTTCTTTAAAATTTTCCCATCGAGTCACAGTTGTATAATATCACTGATATTCCATTCCTCTCGGAAAACAATATCGCGGACGTCACTAAATGACGACGCGTTTTCTATCCTGGAAATACTTTTGAAATGATCAATACCACATTATGCAGAGTCATACGACTAAAAATATACAAAAAGATGACGATTTAAAATTTGAATTGGGTTATTATAAAATATAGTAGTATGTTTTGTTTATGATGTTGTAATTAAGCGCAAAAGCGTAAATGTTAGCTCTGCGTGCGATATTATAAATTGGTTAGAAGATTAAGTAACTGAAAAGAAAATTATTGAAATCGAGTTAGGCTACAGATGATGATTTTTAAGGGGCTTAGTTACACAAATTTCGTTAGCATATTTTCTAACTAGTGTGATATTATAGGAAACAATTTCGTTGACCTTAAATATATACTCTCGTAAAAGTTTATGTTTATCAAACCGTTTACTAATAATTTTTTTCACTGGACGCAATTCACCGAATCTATGACAAAATCCCGCCACCAAAATCCAGCCGAACAGGATCTCGCTAGGTTAAAATCCCGTTAAGACGAAATCCCGCCAAAAGTAAAAAAAGTTTGTTAATGTTCTGTAGATTTTTTTTTTCAAATTACATAGCAACTTTTCCTTCACACTTTACCAGGCTTATAGCTGTCAATAATGAATTTTAACGATACTCAAAATTCATTAAATGGACGTTTTTAAAAAGTTATTTTGGTTTACATGTCTTATTTTTACGGTTCTATATTTATTTGTTATTGCAGTTCCATATTATATGGTTTTCGTCATTTGTCTAATTCACTAATTTATAACTAACTATTTTCTTATTTACTAACTAACTATTTATTATTTGAAATAATAAATTTCAAATTATGAGCAATGCCACGTAGGTAGTCGAGAGTTAGTGTCTCTTGGAATTTAGAACAAATAGACTCTATTCTTGCATTTAAGAGTTGATAACATTTCTTCTGAGACGCATTTTCCTTCCTCTGAATAAAAACCTAACCAGTTTCACATTTATATATTAAATGTACAACTTTTATTATTAACAATACTAATACAGATAACGTTTTTTGGGACGATATTTTGTCCGAACGGGATTTCGGCGACGGATTTTCGTCCAAACACGCAATTCATCGAACTGGATTGAAATAACATTGACTCGCTAGTTTTTCAATAAAAAGTCTCACACAGTATCGATTTCTTTGGGAAAATCAAATCATTTGGATTGTTGACAGATAAACGCGTAAATGTCGGTCAAAAAGTATTTGAATTTGATCACATAAATTTGGTGTACGGCAAAATGAAGACATGCCAAAGAAACAACACTAAACGTTTTCGTTAAAAATACAATAACAATCAGATAGTTTTGAGTGTTTTGCAAAAACCTTTATTCGGTCTATTGCAATAAAGAACAATTTACAATTATTGGAAACGATTTTACTTTGAGCTATTATTTACACAATGTCCACTAACACAGGGGATGTGTGAAACAATTTACTGTATAAATCAGTTGAATTCGGTGCATAGAATTTTCGTATAAGCCCTGAGAAAGGGTTTTGAGGCTAAGTTATGATGATAAGTTATGTTGTGTGGAAAACGTCAGAGGCGAAGACCATTGAGTATTTAATGTTGATTGAAAAAAAAAAAAAAAAATTCTAAGCTTAAAAATTAAAAGGGATTATATTGTTTTCTCGCGAACGATGTTGTGTGATGGTTTATATTAATAAAATAATATTCAATGCGGCCGACGGTGATGAGTTTTTGTGCGGAAACGCAGTGCGGGGCGAGGTGAAGACCGAACACGTTGACCCCGGACGTTCATTACCGTGCGTCACTTCTATAATAATAATAATAATTATTATTATTATTATTATTATTATTATTATTAATATCATAGTTTGCATCGAACAATCGCGGTGTAGGCGAAATTTTCATTAAAATATTACTCCGCTACGGGCGTAATAGAATATTGCGTAGGTATACCTCTGCTCCGAACGGCGGCGCGAGTATAATAGCTGCGTTATTTTTGCGGGGTGGAAAAAAAAAAACCAATCAGGTGAACAGACAGTGATGAGCCGTCGCCACCGCCGCCGATGCTGAGAACGGGCGAAATCCATTATTTTTACGAGATTAAAATAAATACGAATATAAAAATAAATAGGCTGTCGGCGTATGAAAAAAAAAAAAAAAAAAAAAAAAAAATGAAATGAAAAACGAGTACGGGGATGGTAATTGAAAATCCTTATTATGGTAATCGTGTACCCTTCCCCGAAACTAGGCTTCTAAACTCAATTTAAATTCACTCGTACCCGTATATAAAATATGTATTTATTTATTACTATTATTATAATAATATTATTATCGGTAAAGTAGTTTTTTTTTTGAATGAAACTAGTTTCTAAAAAATCGTTTTCGCGCGAACACTGCAGACATAAGCGTGTAATAGTCGTGTAGCTCGACAAATATATGACGTTCGCCGAACGACATAACCGAGTTCTCTGCATTATTCCGTATATAATATTTGTCAAAGAAAATTCGTGTTTATTTTAAATCGTGCGCGCGTAAACGACAGCACCGGGTCAACGTAGTACAAATATTTACTGGGAAACGTCAAAGAACCGTGTACTAAGCGGCAGAAAAAAAAAAAAAAAGGCACCGGTGACATTGAGTCCGATTTGAAAATAGCCAAAAGGAAAATTCCGGAAATATAATATTTCATAGTCGGACAAAAAGTCGGTAAAAAAAAAATTATTATTACATATCGATATAAAAGCCGGAATAGAAATCAATAAAAATAAACAATGATTCCGTTCGTTCTCTCGGAAACACGTTTCGGGTAGTAAAACTCGCTTAAAAGTTTCTCGAAAGCAACTTCAAAGATAATAAATTGTATCTATTTGATATACATTCAAGGAGATATTTTTTACACTATCCATAATTTTTTCAGCGTAAGGCTAAAGTACCAAACATTTGAATTAAATCGATAAAAATATATGACCTAAACGTCCTAAACTATGTTTTGTGAAAATTCTCCAAAAACCACCTGTTTTCCACTAATATGCCTAAGCATTAAATTTTTATGTTTTTTTTTTTTTTTTTTATTTAACTATTGATTGGAACACTAAAATAGTTCAAATACCAACACTAAAAATATATATATATTTTTCAGAGAATCAAGTTAAAAATAATGGTTACTAACATTGGAAAACTACCTAAAAAGTAAAAAAACCGTAAAAATCATACAAATACAAATAAGAAAAATTTAAATTTTGAGTCAAATGTATATTGATATGCTCTTTGAATTTGTAATTTACTTTTTTTTTTTTTATTAAATACTAGAAATTAGTTGATAAAATAAGTGTAGATCGATAAATGATTTGCCTTGTATATGCACTTGTAAAACAAACGCTAAAGTTTAACAATTTAGTACTTCGTACAAATCCTATTCCTGCATTGCAGTTTATACACGATAACAAAGGATATTACTTGTGATAATGAAATATAAATATTTAGAATTCATGCCTTGATCCTTCAAGAGAGTTTGAAATTCTAAAATAGGTCTCTCTGTAACTTTGGTCTTTGAGTTACCATTCTCTGTTCAGTGTTGACGACAGTACTTACGCGGCAAACGCTATAAATTCCCATCAGTATTTTAATCAAACGGTTTGACGTCAGATATGTATATATAGAGTGGCGTATTTACGGGGGTGGTCCAAGGGTACTGGACCCCCCAGAGCTAAAAAATTTATAGCAAGCAAATAACGGTGATGAATTAAGTAATGATAAGTATAAAAGGTATATTATACATCAAAAGGCCGGTAAGGAACGGGGATCCAAATTGAAAAACATTAAATTCTTTGTAAACTGTAAACCCATTGACGCAATTAGGATGAAAATTTAGGGGGGAGACTATAGTGTTTATTTGATTGACTTAGCATCCCAAAAAACATTAAACTTATGCAATATTTGGGACTTTGAGAGTTTTTTATTTTTTTTTTTTTAGCCTCTGAAATAACCTTAATTGGGCCTATGACTAGACTCCTTATAATTTACGATCTAGATTATACATACAGTAACAGTCTTGGTTTTGTAACTAAATTTTGGACCCCCCCCAGAAAAATTTGAAAATACGCCACTGTATATATATATATATGTATATACAAACATATGTTTATAGTATACTCGTATTATAAATATTTCGTATTGTTGCCAGTACACGTTTTCGGTACCCGCAAGTACTAAATAAAAAATTTAGAGTTAATATTTAAAAAAAAACCTAATCTAATGTGTACTTATATTTATACAGTACACATATTTTATGATCTCAAAGACAAAGCATCACGATTAAAAAATTCGATTTAGGCATCGATGATTTTGGAATCGTAAATTTTATTTTATATATTTTTGAAATTTTCCATTTTAAGGACATTTTTGTTGTATTTTTAAGTCATTGTGAAAGCCATATTTACACTTACTTTATACGTCGATAACCTAAAACCGTCTATGCTTTAATGCAGCACTAACGTAGGAAAACGTGATTTTTATAAATATATTCTTCTCTATAATCTCACATTAAATAATTTAATATTCATATTTTAAGCTTGCCATTTTCAGTTCTTATTTTTTATCATATTATGAACCATAAAATTTTGGATTAAAAATAATGTCTTCTGTTCTTTTTTTCTTCACCGCCTTATAAGATTACGCACACATTATTTTTAGCACATTTTATATTTTATAGGTTTTAATTACATGTTTTTATTACAATAATAATAAAAAAAAAAGTTATTAAAATGTACAGACGAATTTTTAATGTATTAAAAGTATAATAATAGGCAGTTAATGCATTGGCTGGCAGTTACAATAAGAGTTTATGTCGTTGTTTTTTTGTCCCCCCTCCTTTATAACCGCCCCTACTATACATTACTTTTCTATTTCGTTGTGTGTTTTAACATTTGCATCTATAGCATAAATAATTGGAACACGATCGTTCCCCTACCAACGTCAATGTGACCCGGTATTTTTATTACATTAAATTGTATTTATAATTTTTGTCCACCGACAAAAATCAATGTTTTTTGTTCGTCGTTTTCGGATATTTTAGCTTAAAAAATTATTACATATAAACGACGGACGGTTGAACGAGCCAAATCTAGACCCACCCCTATGATCGGCTAACGAGACTTTAATGTTCGCTTTTGACACAATACGCACTACCTGAAAATAGTACAACTGGTGCGTTGTATAAAATCGATCTCGCAGTATAATTCTCGAAATCGTTCGCGTCGCGTTTGCAGCAGTTTATTTACCACGCACGGCTTACGTGTACCACACACACACACACACACACACACACACATAAAAACGCACAAACACGTGGTTTGTACCAGTAGCTCGAAGTCGTTAATTCGGCGACATTATAACCCGACGGTCGTAACGGGGCGACGACTACAACGCAATAATAATAATAGTATTAATCGCGTGCATTCCCAAGTACGTGTAATATAATACAAGTATGTTACTTAACGACTATTATCAGCATTCTTGTCCCGCGCGTGCGTGCGCGTCCGACGTTTTTTATTTTAACAGAGGCGAAAACTCGGTCACACGATCCCGTTGACGAACGCACACACATAATATGCGTGTAGGGGCACGCGTGCACCCCCTCCCCACCATCGTTTGTCGTCGAGTCGAGTGTTTATTAAATCTTCAAGTCTCCGACACGTTTGGCCTCGCACTTACGACGGACGCGTGTATCGCGAGATTTTCCAAAAAGGGTTTGTTAAAACAGGGCGGCAAGGGTGAGCGAATTGTACGATTAAATCGATAGTTTTATGTTTACTCGAAAACGTTTTCAAAATAAAATCGAATCAAAAACCAAATTTAATTAAATCGTAAAATGTGATAAAAATTTAATACGATATAGGAAATGGACCATTTAGTCCCTTAGCTTTCCTCCTTTCTATGTTCACTGCAGGACAAGACCTGTAGTAAACCGTCCGGCATACGAATAGCAAAAGTGAGTTTATATTATTATGGCTAAATATGCTCGATGTCTAGGTGATTCATTATTCGATTTCGAGCTATCGTTTTCTGATGTTCGGACGAAGAGAGATGTTTGTATAACGCTCTAGGTGAAAATTTAGAAAGGCTTAAAGTTCGTAATCCTCCATCCAGAATCTTCTAAATCCCTCGGAACGTTTTAGTACCTTCATAACACGTATAACATAAAATTACAGCACCGGGTTACTGCATGTATCTCAATCACAGAGAAAATTATTTCACAATATTCTGCAACTGATATTATATTTATAAATAGATATTATATGCATTAAACAGGAATTCTTAAAATAAAATGTAGACAATAAATAATTTTATTATTAATGTGCCATATTGTTTTGAAAAAATAAGTTTCAACTTTATATATAATGTATAAAAATATTTATATTTTGGTGCCATAACTTTATAAAAAGGCAAGAAATGTGATGAAACTTAAAGCATAAACTATTATTTTAATCACCAAAGATTTGAACGAAAATTTATCTAAAACATTGCTGATCAAAGGATCAACAAGGTAAGCAAAAAGTTCGTATTAACACTTGCTACACTGTTTAAAGGATGGACAATCATAATTAAACTTCTATTTTAAATATTTTTATGTAATAATTATAACCAATATTTATGAAATTTAGAACTACAAATATTCTGATAGATATTTTTACGAACAATAAATTACAATCTTTTTAAAAAAAAGATAATTCCAATAGTTTTAGTGTCCTAAATTAGTTTAAAATAGGTCAAATTTATTTGAAAGTATAACAAATTTCTAAAAAAAAATTTGTCGGTAACACCATTATTTTTATATTTATGACTTAGAAACAGTTAAACTCGAGTAAACGATTCTAGTGTATATATGGTACATATAATTTACTGTTTTACTCAAACGTTTGGTAGTTTTATTTTTCAACGCTCGGAAAAACAATTAGGAATTTTGACAAATTGCATCTTTAAATGATCGAGTTAAAGAAAATTGTTTTTTTTAAAGGTCGGAACAGAACATTTATACTGTTTTTATTATACAAAAACATGGTAGCTAATAAATCAAAAATAAGTTTATCCTGAAGAATATAATTTAATAATTATTTTAAATGTATGAAGAAAGGAAAATAAATATGGGGAACAACAAGGACACCTATGCTACATTATGCTGGTGAAGCTTTTCTCACACAATTTTTTAAAATCACGTATTAGCTATCTAAATTATCTTTCCATATTCGGTATATCGATTGGGCGACTCCGCAAGTGTTAAAACGAAAGTAAACATGAGATAGTAAATAAAAATTCAAATACCTCATCGACTGACTACAGTGACGTATAATTTAGTTAAAATACTTCCGATAAATCTATATTGATTTTTTTTTTTTTTTTCATTAGACAAGTCCTCTCCTTGAAAATGTATTAAAATCTATTTTCTCTTCGGTAGAAACCCGTTGTTGAATTCATATGGTAATATTTTAATCATTTTCAAACGATCGAATGTACTCGATGTTGTACAAATAACGATTATTTTTAAACTCACAATTTTTGATTGAAAATACGTTACATTTAACTTGAAATTGTACATTGACCGTTTCCTAATATTTTATTTACTGAGCATATTTTGTTATATTACGAAATACCATAATAATAATTATTTATAGACTAATAGTTCTAGACTATAATCATTACATGCTTGATGTTTCGTTCCTAGCGACATCCGTGTAGCGAAATTGACTAAACACCGCGCCGTACGACCAACTCGCTCACGAATACGGTTGTTACCGACAACAGTTCATTCTGTATAACAGTACTTACAATCAATAGTTTCCTCGCGGTTTTTACGGTTAAATGTAATTATCGAAATAGATCGGTATAAAGTGTTTTGGTGAGAGACAATCCTTCCCAGTGTGACGTTAAAACTAATTAAATGTCGTATTCGTATCAGACAATTTACTTTTCCAGACCATTGTATTTTATTTCATCAAACATCACAACGGTCGAACGTTACATGCTTTGAATAGTCTCTGAAATCATTGTAATCGTTTTTTTTTTTTTTATGAAATTAATTTGAACATTTTACCAAAATTATTGTGTAAGACCTGTTGACTAATTAATAAAAACGTATTTTTTAGAACGATAAAGCAATGAATTTATTTTCGCATCTCCACCGGCAGTCGAACAGCGAACGAGTAAGGCGTATTTCATCACGTATTTACGTAAAGTTTCCAACACTTGAAAAAGTTACTTTAAAAAATTGGATCGGTAAAAAGCGTGAGAGAAAGAGTACTCAAAGTATGCGACCGGCTGGAAATGTTGAGACCGAGTGCCGGATGTCGAACGGATGACTTTCAAAACGATAACCGATTCACAGACTTTTAGTTCAGTACAGTAAAATGAAGGCGTTCAAATCGCTTAAATGATAAATTATTTTTGTTTTATAATATTTATATATTAGTCATTAAACTTTCTTACGTAATGTCTTACACAATTGTTGTAATAATCTAAAAATAATGAAATTCGTATTTTTCAAATGTTTGTGCCATATTTTCTAATTATGAAAAAACTATCACTGCCTAGGCTTAATTTAGGCTTTGCTTTCACAGATTGTATGATTAGGTCAAAAAGCTTGTGAGAGTTGTTTTTTGAAGAAGGTAAAAACCTTCACAATTTCCTACTATATTTAAGTTTCTTTACTTGTTTGTTTCAAAGTTTGCCACGGGGATATATCCTGTCAACCACATTTCCTGTGCGTAGGGTTCCTTAGTTTATATCAATCTAACTCGTTCATAAGAAGTACTTAATAAAATTATAAAAATAACAATTGTCAATTATCTGTTATATTGAAATTATTTTATAAAAAAAATAATAATTTTTAAAAATCGATACTAATTAAAATGACAAACAGTAAACAAAAATCATTGAGATTTAATTAGTGACTGTTTTTAAAGAAATAACCTTACTACAGGATTGGTTAATACCAATGGGTATATTTGTTCAGTTATTATTGCCGAAACAATTATACTACTAGTACCGACTGAAATTAATTACTTCAGTATGTATCTATTAAAAATATATATAGCATATCACTGTTCACTATCATTTATGGCTTTGAACAATGAAAAATAAAGAATTTCGAAACTTGAAAGGGCCGGGAAATACAGTAAATACAGTAGCTGTGATCTTTGATTGTCGGGCCGAGGAAATTGATCTCTTTGATCTCCCCCCTCCCCCCTTTGGATCCATCACTGTGGGAAAGCCAGCGTACACCAAGCCCTCGGATTGTTCATTATTTCAATCTTCCGAGAGCAGTTAATTAAGAGTTTGCAAACATCGCATCGAACTACCGTTTCGCTTTTGAATTCAACTTAAGCATAGGAAAAATTGACAACGCTCGAGCGTAATTAATAGTCAACGCGCGTTTTCCAAAAGCATTTAACCCCGTGCGTTCTGCGAAACGTTCGAGAATTCTATCGATATTTCTATTACGGAGATTCGAAACACCGTGACACACCGTTTACGCGTGGTTTGCCCGCGTGTATTTTAACGGTTTTTAATATCGTGGGAACAAAACGATTTGACGACCCGAAAGTGGCCGACGAAACACATAACCACTACCGCTCGCGCCACATTCGCAATTTTCCGACCGTATACAATAGCCATAAAGTTTTACAAGTTTATGTGTAAGTCCATAAAACTGTGTCGTTATTGCACACCGGCCGACCGGTCGTGTTCGAAATGACTATAGCGAAAACCGTGTATAGAGAATGGTCCGTTCGATTGTCAGTATATATTTATATATATATATATATATATAATGCGGCTCATAATGTCGGTGCTCGACATATATTTCGAAATCGGCAACAGTTTGATTGTTTATACGGGGTGAAAACGAACTGGCGATATGATATATTCCGTCCAATAAAACGTTTGGGCATTTATTGCCGAACGTTTATCAAAATATCGTATACAACTTAATCAAAAAAAGATTTGAAACTCCGAATCGAACAACGACGAATCCGTTAATGTTTATCATAATAATATGCAACGAAATTCAGTCTCGTCCATTGACCGTTTTGTTACTGTGTTATTTATCTGTAATATACGTAATGTATCTGTGAAATATAATATGAATTTAGGTTATTATTTTTACGAATATATAACATAAAACGCTGTGAGCTTAATTTTTCAGGCAATAATTATAGATGATGACAAAAAATCACATAGTTTATCTCTTGTGAACAATGTAATTATTTTTTGTCATTTTAATGAAATATTCGTTATATTTTATTTTAGAGTTAATGTGTGCAGTGGCGTATTTGTCCATGTCTGGACACTCCCCGACTCTAAAAAAAAAAAAAAGAAGTCCTAATATATTGGTAATTACATTTATTTAATTTTATATAAATCTCAATAGTATTAAAATATAAGAAA